>CM076987.1:39629290-39744290 GCA_039105355.1 Benthosema pterotum
TCCATCTGGACCCGGGCACCCACCCATTAAGCACCCCTCTCCAGAACCTCCTCCAATAGCCTCGAAGTGTCGTTTTTTCCGGGGTACGAGTGTAAAAATCTTCCGCTCGTGGAACGCAACGGGCCATTTTGCCCGGCTTCCCATGCGGACCCGGGAGCCTGGGCCCCCCCGGGGTGCCAGGCCAGAAGCCAGCTAAGCCCACAACCCAGCTCTCCATCTGGACCCGGGCACCCACCATTAAGCACCCCTCCAGAACCTCCTCCAATAGCCTCGAAGTGTCGTTTTTCCGGGGTACGAGTGTAAAATCTTCCGCTCGTGGAACGCAACGGGCCATTTTGCCCGGCTTCCCATGCGGACCCGGGGAGCCTGGGCCCCTCTCCGGGGTGCCAGGCCAGAACCCCTAAGCCCCACAACCCAGCTCTCCATCTGGACCGGGCGGGCACCCACCATTAAGCACCCCTCCAGAACCTCCTCCAATAGCCTCGAAGTGTCGTTTTTCCGGGGTACGAGTGTAAAATCTTCCGCTCGTGAAACGCAACGGGCCATTTTGCCCGGCTTCCCATGCGGACCCGGGGAGCCTGGGCCCCTCCCGGGTGCCAGGCCAGAAGCCAGCTAAGCCCACAACCCAGCTCTCCATCTGGACCCGGGCACCCACCATTAAGCACCCCTCCAGAACCTCCTCCAATAGCCTCGAAGTGTCGTTTTTTTCCGGGGTACGAGTGTAAAATCTTCCGCTCGTGGAACGCAACGGGCCATTTTGCCCGGCTTCCCATGCGGACCCGGGGAGCCTGGGCCCCCTCCGGGGTGCCAGGCCAGAAGCCAGCTAAGCCCACAACCCAGCTCTCCATCTGGACCCGGGCACCCACCATTAAGCACCCCTCCAGAACCTCCTCCAATAGCCTCGAAGTGTCGTTTTTTTTCCGGGTACGAGTGTAAAATCTTCCTCGTGGAACGCAACGGGCCATTTTGCCCGGCTTCCCATGCGGACCCGGGGAGCCTGGGCCCCCTCCCGGGTGCCAGGCCAGAAGCCAGCTAAGCCCACAACCCAGCGCTCCATCTGGACCCGGGCACCCACCATTAAGCACCCCTCCAGAACCTCCTCCAATAGCCTAGAAGTGTCGTTTTTCCGGGGTACGAGTGTAAAATCTTCCGCTCGTGGAACGCAACGGGCCATTTTGCCCGGCTTCCCATGCGGACCCGGGGAGCCTGGGCCCCCTCCCGGGGTGCCAGGCCAGAAGCCAGCTAAGCCCACAACCCAGCTCTCCATCTGGACCCGGGCACCCACCATTAAGCACCCCTCCAGAACCTCCTCCAATAGCCTCGAAGTGTAGTTTTGTCTTTTGTTTTTTTTTCCGGGGTACGAGTGTAAAATCTTCCGCTCGTGGGAACGCAACGGCCATTTTGCCCGGCTTCCCATGCGGACCCGGGGAGCCTGGCCCCCTCCCGGGTGCCAGGCCAGAAGCCAGCTAAGCCCACCAAACCCAGCTCTCCATCTGGACCCGGGCACCCACCATTAAGCACCCCTCCAGAACCTCCTCCAATAGCCTCGAAGTGTCGTTTTTCCGGGGTACGAGTGTAAAATCTTCCGCTCGTGGAACGCAACGGGCCATTTTGCCCGGCTTCCCATGCGGACCGGGGAGCCTGGGCCCCCTCCCGGGGTGCCAGGCCAGAAGCCAGCTAAGCCCACAACCCAGCGCTCCATCTGGACCGGGCACCCACCATTAAGCAAACCCCCTCCAGAACCTCCTCCAATGCCTCGAATGTCGTTTTTTTTTTCCGGGGTACGAGTGTAAAATCTTCCGCTCGTGGAACGCAACGGGCCATTTTGCCCGGCTTCCATGCGGACCCGGGGAGCCTGGCCCCCTCCCGGTGGCCAGGCCAGAAGCCAGCTAAGCCCACAACCCAGCTCTCCATCTGGACCCGGGCACCCACCATTAAGCACCCCTCCAGAACCTCCTCCAATAGCCTCGAAGTGTCGTTTTTTCCGGGTACGAGTGTAAAAATCTTCCGCTCGTGGAACGCAACGGGCCATTTTGCCCGGCTTCCCATGCGGACCCGGGGAGCCTGGGCCCCCTCCCGGGGTGCCAGGCCAGAAGCCAGCTAAGCCCACAACCCAGCTCTCCATCTGGACCCGGGCACCCACCATTAAGCACCCCTCCAGAACCTCCTCCAATAGCCTCGAAGTGTCGTTTTTTTTCCGGGTACGAGTGTAAAATCTTCCGCTCGTGGAACGCAACGGGCCATTTTGCCCGGCTTCCCATGCGGACCCGGGGAGCCTGGGCCCCCTCCCGGGGTGCCAGGCCAGAAGCCAGCTAAGCCCACAACCCAGCTCTCCATCTGGACCCGGGCACCCACCATTAAGCACCCCTCCAGAACCTCCTCAAATAGCCTCGAAGTGTCGTTTTTCCGGGGTACGAGTGTAAAATCTTCCGCTCGTGGAACGCAACGGGCCATTTTGCCCGGCTTCCCATGCGGACCCGGGGAGCCTGGGCCCCCTCCCGGGGTGCCAGGCCAGAAGCCAGCTAAGCCCACAACCCAGCTCTCCATCTGGACCCGGGCACCCACCATTAAGCACCCCTCCAGAACCTCCTCCAATAGCCCGAAGTGTCGTTTTTTTCGGGGTACGAGTGTAAAATCTTCCGCTCGTGGAACGCAACGGGCCATTTTGCCCGGCTTCCCATGCGGACCCGGGGAGCCTGGGCCCCCCCCCGGGGTGCCAGGCCAGAAGCCAGCTAAGCCCACAACCCAGCTCTCCATCTGGACCCGGGCACCCACCATTAAGCACCCCCTCCAGAACCTCCTCCTAAATAGCCTCGAAGTGTCGTTTTTTCCCGGGTACGAGTGTAAAATCTTCCCGCTCGTGGAACGCAACGGGCCATTTTGCCCGGCTTCCCATGCGGACCCGGGGAGCCTGCCCCCTCCCGGGGTGCCAGGCCAGAAGCCAGCTAAGCCCAACAACCAGCTCTCCATCTGGACCCGGGCACCCACCATTAAGCACCCCTCCAGAACCTCCTCCAATAGCCTCGAAGTGTCGTTTTTTCCGGGTACGAGTGTAAAATCTTCCGCTCGTGGAACGCAACGGGCCATTTTGCCCGGCTTCCCATGCGGACCCGGGGAGCCTGGGCCCCCTCCCGGGGTGCCAGGCCAGAAGCCAGCTAAGCCCACAACCCAGCTCTCCATCTGGACCCGGGCACCCACCATTAAGCACCCCTCCAGAACCTCCTCCAATAGCCTCGAAGTGTCGTTTTTCCGGGGTACGAGTGTAAAATCTTCCGCTCGTGGAACGCAACGGGCCATTTTGCCCGGCTTCCCATGCGGACCCGGGGAGCCTGGGCCCCCTCCCGGGGTGCCAGGCCAGAAGCCAGCTAAGCCCACAACCCAGCTCTCCATCTGGACCCGGGCACCCACCATTAAGCACCCCTCCAGAACCTCCTCCAATAGCCTCGAAGTGTCGTTTTTTCCGGGGTACGAGTGTAAAATCTTCCGCTCGTGGAACGCAACGGGCCATTTTGCCCGGCTTCCCATGCGGACCCGGGGAGCCTGGGCCCCCTCCCGGGGTGCCAGGCCAGAAGCCAGCTAAGCCCACAACCCAGCTCTCCATCTGGACCCGGGCACCCACCATTAAGCACCCCTCCAGAACCTCCTCCAATAGCCTCGAAGTGTCGTTTTTCCGGGTACGAGTGTAAAATCTTCCGCTCGTGGAACGCAACGGGCCATTTTGCCCGGCTTCCCATGCGGACCCGGGGAGCCTGGGCCCCCTCCCGGGGTGCCAGGCCAGAAGCCAGCTAAGCCCACAACCCAGCTCTCCATCTGGACCCGGGCACCCACCATTAAGCACCCTCCAGAACCTCCTCCAATAGCCTCGAAGTGTCGTTTTTCCGGGGTACGAGTGTAAAATCTTCCGCTCGTGGAACGCAACGGGCCATTTTGCCCGGCTTCCCATGCGGACCCGGGGAGCCTGGGCCCCCTCCCGGGGTGCCAGGCCAGAAGCCAGCTAAGCCCACAACCCAGCTCTCCATCTGGACCCGGGCACCCACCATTAAGCACCCCTCCAGAACCTCCTCCAATAGCCTCGAAGTGTCGTTTTTCCGGGGTACGAGTGTAAAATCTTCCGCTCGTGGAACGCAACGGGCCATTTTGCCCGGCTTCCCATGCGGACCCGGGGAGCCTGGGCCCCCTCCCGGGGTGCCAGGCCAGAAGCCAGCTAAGCCCACAACCCAGCTCTCCATCTGGACCCGGGCACCCACCATTAAGCACCCCTCCAGAACCTCCTCCAATAGCCTCGAAGTGTCGTTTTTCCGGGGTACGAGTGTAAAATCTTCCGCTCGTGGAACGCAACGGGCCATTTTGCCCGGCTTCCCATGCGGACCCGGGGAGCCTGGGCCCCCTCCCGGGGTGCCAGGCCAGAAGCCAGCTAAGCCCACAACCCAGCTCTCCATCTGGACCCGGGCACCCACCATTAAGCACCCCTCCAGAACCTCCTCCAATAGCCTCGAAGTGTCGTTTTTCCGGGGTACGAGTGTAAAATCTTCCGCTCGTGGAACGCAACGGGCCATTTTGCCCGGCTTCCCATGCGGACCCGGGGAGCCTGGGCCCCCTCCCGGGGTGCCAGGCCAGAAGCCAGCTAAGCCCACAACCCAGCTCTCCATCTGGACCCGGGCACCCACCATTAAGCACCCCTCCAGAACCTCCTCCAATAGCCTCGAAGTGTCGTTTTTCCGGGGTACGAGTGTAAAATCTTCCGCTCGTGGAACGCAACGGGCCATTTTGCCCGGCTTCCCATGCGGACCCGGGGAGCCTGGGCCCCCTCCCGGGGTGCCAGGCCAGAAGCCAGCTAAGCCCACAACCCAGCTCTCCATCTGGACCCGGGCACCCACCATTAAGCACCCCTCCAGAACCTCCTCCAATAGCCTCGAAGTGTCGTTTTTCCGGGGTACGAGTGTAAAATCTTCCGCTCGTGGAACGCAACGGGCCATTTTGCCCGGCTTCCCATGCGGACCCGGGGAGCCTGGGCCCCCTCCCGGGGTGCCAGGCCAGAAGCCAGCTAAGCCCACAACCCAGCTCTCCATCTGGACCCGGGCACCCACCATTAAGCACCCCTCCAGAACCTCCTCCAATAGCCTCGAAGTGTCGTTTTTCCGGGGTACGAGTGTAAAATCTTCCGCTCGTGGAACGCAACGGGCCATTTTGCCCGGCTTCCCATGCGGACCCGGGGAGCCTGGGCCCCCTCCCGGGGTGCCAGGCCAGAAGCCAGCTAAGCCCACAACCCAGCTCTCCATCTGGACCCGGGCACCCACCATTAAGCACCCCTCCAGAACCTCCTCCAATAGCCTCGAAGTGTCGTTTTTCCGGGGTACGAGTGTAAAATCTTCCGCTCGTGGAACGCAACGGGCCATTTTGCCCGGCTTCCCATGCGGACCCGGGGAGCCTGGGCCCCCTCCCGGGGTGCCAGGCCAGAAGCCAGCTAAGCCCACAACCCAGCTCTCCATCTGGACCCGGGCACCCACCATTAAGCACCCCTCCAGAACCTCCTCCAATAGCCTCGAAGTGTCGTTTTTCCGGGGTACGAGTGTAAAATCTTCCGCTCGTGGAACGCAACGGGCCATTTTGCCCGGCTTCCCATGCGGACCCGGGGAGCCTGGGCCCCCTCCCGGGGTGCCAGGCCAGAAGCCAGCTAAGCCCACAACCCAGCTCTCCATCTGGACCCGGGCACCCACCATTAAGCACCCCTCCAGAACCTCCTCCAATAGCCTCGAAGTGTCGTTTTTCCGGGGTACGAGTGTAAAATCTTCCGCTCGTGGAACGCAACGGGCCATTTTGCCCGGCTTCCCATGCGGACCCGGGGAGCCTGGGCCCCCTCCCGGGGTGCCAGGCCAGAAGCCAGCTAAGCCCACAACCCAGCTCTCCATCTGGACCCGGGCACCCACCATTAAGCACCCCTCCAGAACCTCCTCCAATAGCCTCGAAGTGTCGTTTTTCCGGGGTACGAGTGTAAAATCTTCCGCTCGTGGAACGCAACGGGCCATTTTGCCCGGCTTCCCATGCGGACCCGGGGAGCCTGGGCCCCCTCCCGGGGTGCCAGGCCAGAAGCCAGCTAAGCCCACAACCCAGCTCTCCATCTGGACCCGGGCACCCACCATTAAGCACCCCTCCAGAACCTCCTCCAATAGCCTCGAAGTGTCGTTTTTCCGGGGTACGAGTGTAAAATCTTCCGCTCGTGGAACGCAACGGGCCATTTTGCCCGGCTTCCCATGCGGACCCGGGGAGCCTGGGCCCCCTCCCGGGGTGCCAGGCCAGAAGCCAGCTAAGCCCACAACCCAGCTCTCCATCTGGACCCGGGCACCCACCATTAAGCACCCCTCCAGAACCTCCTCCAATAGCCTCGAAGTGTCGTTTTTCCGGGGTACGAGTGTAAAATCTTCCGCTCGTGGAACGCAACGGGCCATTTTGCCCGGCTTCCCATGCGGACCCGGGGAGCCTGGGCCCCCTCCCGGGGTGCCAGGCCAGAAGCCAGCTAAGCCCACAACCCAGCTCTCCATCTGGACCCGGGCACCCACCATTAAGCACCCCTCCAGAACCTCCTCCAATAGCCTCGAAGTGTCGTTTTTCCGGGGTACGAGTGTAAAATCTTCCGCTCGTGGAACGCAACGGGCCATTTTGCCCGGCTTCCCATGCGGACCCGGGGAGCCTGGGCCCCCTCCCGGGGTGCCAGGCCAGAAGCCAGCTAAGCCCACAACCCAGCTCTCCATCTGGACCCGGGCACCCACCATTAAGCACCCCTCCAGAACCTCCTCCAATAGCCTCGAAGTGTCGTTTTTCCGGGGTACGAGTGTAAAATCTTCCGCTCGTGGAACGCAACGGGCCATTTTGCCCGGCTTCCCATGCGGACCCGGGGAGCCTGGGCCCCCTCCCGGGGTGCCAGGCCAGAAGCCAGCTAAGCCCACAACCCAGCTCTCCATCTGGACCCGGGCACCCACCATTAAGCACCCCTCCAGAACCTCCTCCAATAGCCTCGAAGTGTCGTTTTTCCGGGGTACGAGTGTAAAATCTTCCGCTCGTGGAACGCAACGGGCCATTTTGCCCGGCTTCCCATGCGGACCCGGGGAGCCTGGGCCCCCTCCCGGGGTGCCAGGCCAGAAGCCAGCTAAGCCCACAACCCAGCTCTCCATCTGGACCCGGGCACCCACCATTAAGCACCCCTCCAGAACCTCCTCCAATAGCCTCGAAGTGTCGTTTTTCCGGGGTACGAGTGTAAAATCTTCCGCTCGTGGAACGCAACGGGCCATTTTGCCCGGCTTCCCATGCGGACCCGGGGAGCCTGGGCCCCCTCCCGGGGTGCCAGGCCAGAAGCCAGCTAAGCCCACAACCCAGCTCTCCATCTGGACCCGGGCACCCACCATTAAGCACCCCTCCAGAACCTCCTCCAATAGCCTCGAAGTGTCGTTTTTCCGGGGTACGAGTGTAAAATCTTCCGCTCGTGGAACGCAACGGGCCATTTTGCCCGGCTTCCCATGCGGACCCGGGGAGCCTGGGCCCCCTCCCGGGGTGCCAGGCCAGAAGCCAGCTAAGCCCACAACCCAGCTCTCCATCTGGACCCGGGCACCCACCATTAAGCACCCCTCCAGAACCTCCTCCAATAGCCTCGAAGTGTCGTTTTTCCGGGGTACGAGTGTAAAATCTTCCGCTCGTGGAACGCAACGGGCCATTTTGCCCGGCTTCCCATGCGGACCCGGGGAGCCTGGGCCCCCTCCCGGGGTGCCAGGCCAGAAGCCAGCTAAGCCCACAACCCAGCTCTCCATCTGGACCCGGGCACCCACCATTAAGCACCCCTCCAGAACCTCCTCCAATAGCCTCGAAGTGTCGTTTTTCCGGGGTACGAGTGTAAAATCTTCCGCTCGTGGAACGCAACGGGCCATTTTGCCCGGCTTCCCATGCGGACCCGGGGAGCCTGGGCCCCCTCCCGGGGTGCCAGGCCAGAAGCCAGCTAAGCCCACAACCCAGCTCTCCATCTGGACCCGGGCACCCACCATTAAGCACCCCTCCAGAACCTCCTCCAATAGCCTCGAAGTGTCGTTTTTCCGGGGTACGAGTGTAAAATCTTCCGCTCGTGGAACGCAACGGGCCATTTTGCCCGGCTTCCCATGCGGACCCGGGGAGCCTGGGCCCCCTCCCGGGGTGCCAGGCCAGAAGCCAGCTAAGCCCACAACCCAGCTCTCCATCTGGACCCGGGCACCCACCATTAAGCACCCCTCCAGAACCTCCTCCAATAGCCTCGAAGTGTCGTTTTTCCGGGGTACGAGTGTAAAATCTTCCGCTCGTGGAACGCAACGGGCCATTTTGCCCGGCTTCCCATGCGGACCCGGGGAGCCTGGGCCCCCTCCCGGGGTGCCAGGCCAGAAGCCAGCTAAGCCCACAACCCAGCTCTCCATCTGGACCCGGGCACCCACCATTAAGCACCCCTCCAGAACCTCCTCCAATAGCCTCGAAGTGTCGTTTTTCCGGGGTACGAGTGTAAAATCTTCCGCTCGTGGAACGCAACGGGCCATTTTGCCCGGCTTCCCATGCGGACCCGGGGAGCCTGGGCCCCCTCCCGGGGTGCCAGGCCAGAAGCCAGCTAAGCCCACAACCCAGCTCTCCATCTGGACCCGGGCACCCACCATTAAGCACCCCTCCAGAACCTCCTCCAATAGCCTCGAAGTGTCGTTTTTCCGGGGTACGAGTGTAAAATCTTCCGCTCGTGGAACGCAACGGGCCATTTTGCCCGGCTTCCCATGCGGACCCGGGGAGCCTGGGCCCCCTCCCGGGGTGCCAGGCCAGAAGCCAGCTAAGCCCACAACCCAGCTCTCCATCTGGACCCGGGCACCCACCATTAAGCACCCCTCCAGAACCTCCTCCAATAGCCTCGAAGTGTCGTTTTTCCGGGGTACGAGTGTAAAATCTTCCGCTCGTGGAACGCAACGGGCCATTTTGCCCGGCTTCCCATGCGGACCCGGGGAGCCTGGGCCCCCTCCCGGGGTGCCAGGCCAGAAGCCAGCTAAGCCCACAACCCAGCTCTCCATCTGGACCCGGGCACCCACCATTAAGCACCCCTCCAGAACCTCCTCCAATAGCCTCGAAGTGTCGTTTTTCCGGGGTACGAGTGTAAAATCTTCCGCTCGTGGAACGCAACGGGCCATTTTGCCCGGCTTCCCATGCGGACCCGGGGAGCCTGGGCCCCCTCCCGGGGTGCCAGGCCAGAAGCCAGCTAAGCCCACAACCCAGCTCTCCATCTGGACCCGGGCACCCACCATTAAGCACCCCTCCAGAACCTCCTCCAATAGCCTCGAAGTGTCGTTTTTCCGGGGTACGAGTGTAAAATCTTCCGCTCGTGGAACGCAACGGGCCATTTTGCCCGGCTTCCCATGCGGACCCGGGGAGCCTGGGCCCCCTCCCGGGGTGCCAGGCCAGAAGCCAGCTAAGCCCACAACCCAGCTCTCCATCTGGACCCGGGCACCCACCATTAAGCACCCCTCCAGAACCTCCTCCAATAGCCTCGAAGTGTCGTTTTTCCGGGGTACGAGTGTAAAATCTTCCGCTCGTGGAACGCAACGGGCCATTTTGCCCGGCTTCCCATGCGGACCCGGGGAGCCTGGGCCCCCTCCCGGGGTGCCAGGCCAGAAGCCAGCTAAGCCCACAACCCAGCTCTCCATCTGGACCCGGGCACCCACCATTAAGCACCCCTCCAGAACCTCCTCCAATAGCCTCGAAGTGTCGTTTTTCCGGGGTACGAGTGTAAAATCTTCCGCTCGTGGAACGCAACGGGCCATTTTGCCCGGCTTCCCATGCGGACCCGGGGAGCCTGGGCCCCCTCCCGGGGTGCCAGGCCAGAAGCCAGCTAAGCCCACAACCCAGCTCTCCATCTGGACCCGGGCACCCACCATTAAGCACCCCTCCAGAACCTCCTCCAATAGCCTCGAAGTGTCGTTTTTCCGGGGTACGAGTGTAAAATCTTCCGCTCGTGGAACGCAACGGGCCATTTTGCCCGGCTTCCCATGCGGACCCGGGGAGCCTGGGCCCCCTCCCGGGGTGCCAGGCCAGAAGCCAGCTAAGCCCACAACCCAGCTCTCCATCTGGACCCGGGCACCCACCATTAAGCACCCCTCCAGAACCTCCTCCAATAGCCTCGAAGTGTCGTTTTTCCGGGGTACGAGTGTAAAATCTTCCGCTCGTGGAACGCAACGGGCCATTTTGCCCGGCTTCCCATGCGGACCCGGGGAGCCTGGGCCCCCTCCCGGGGTGCCAGGCCAGAAGCCAGCTAAGCCCACAACCCAGCTCTCCATCTGGACCCGGGCACCCACCATTAAGCACCCCTCCAGAACCTCCTCCAATAGCCTCGAAGTGTCGTTTTTCCGGGGTACGAGTGTAAAATCTTCCGCTCGTGGAACGCAACGGGCCATTTTGCCCGGCTTCCCATGCGGACCCGGGGAGCCTGGGCCCCCTCCCGGGGTGCCAGGCCAGAAGCCAGCTAAGCCCACAACCCAGCTCTCCATCTGGACCCGGGCACCCACCATTAAGCACCCCTCCAGAACCTCCTCCAATAGCCTCGAAGTGTCGTTTTTCCGGGGTACGAGTGTAAAATCTTCCGCTCGTGGAACGCAACGGGCCATTTTGCCCGGCTTCCCATGCGGACCCGGGGAGCCTGGGCCCCCTCCCGGGGTGCCAGGCCAGAAGCCAGCTAAGCCCACAACCCAGCTCTCCATCTGGACCCGGGCACCCACCATTAAGCACCCCTCCAGAACCTCCTCCAATAGCCTCGAAGTGTCGTTTTTCCGGGGTACGAGTGTAAAATCTTCCGCTCGTGGAACGCAACGGGCCATTTTGCCCGGCTTCCCATGCGGACCCGGGGAGCCTGGGCCCCCTCCCGGGGTGCCAGGCCAGAAGCCAGCTAAGCCCACAACCCAGCTCTCCATCTGGACCCGGGCACCCACCATTAAGCACCCCTCCAGAACCTCCTCCAATAGCCTCGAAGTGTCGTTTTTCCGGGGTACGAGTGTAAAATCTTCCGCTCGTGGAACGCAACGGGCCATTTTGCCCGGCTTCCCATGCGGACCCGGGGAGCCTGGGCCCCCTCCCGGGGTGCCAGGCCAGAAGCCAGCTAAGCCCACAACCCAGCTCTCCATCTGGACCCGGGCACCCACCATTAAGCACCCCTCCAGAACCTCCTCCAATAGCCTCGAAGTGTCGTTTTTCCGGGGTACGAGTGTAAAATCTTCCGCTCGTGGAACGCAACGGGCCATTTTGCCCGGCTTCCCATGCGGACCCGGGGAGCCTGGGCCCCCTCCCGGGGTGCCAGGCCAGAAGCCAGCTAAGCCCACAACCCAGCTCTCCATCTGGACCCGGGCACCCACCATTAAGCACCCCTCCAGAACCTCCTCCAATAGCCTCGAAGTGTCGTTTTTCCGGGGTACGAGTGTAAAATCTTCCGCTCGTGGAACGCAACGGGCCATTTTGCCCGGCTTCCCATGCGGACCCGGGGAGCCTGGGCCCCCTCCCGGGGTGCCAGGCCAGAAGCCAGCTAAGCCCACAACCCAGCTCTCCATCTGGACCCGGGCACCCACCATTAAGCACCCCTCCAGAACCTCCTCCAATAGCCTCGAAGTGTCGTTTTTCCGGGGTACGAGTGTAAAATCTTCCGCTCGTGGAACGCAACGGGCCATTTTGCCCGGCTTCCCATGCGGACCCGGGGAGCCTGGGCCCCCTCCCGGGGTGCCAGGCCAGAAGCCAGCTAAGCCCACAACCCAGCTCTCCATCTGGACCCGGGCACCCACCATTAAGCACCCCTCCAGAACCTCCTCCAATAGCCTCGAAGTGTCGTTTTTCCGGGGTACGAGTGTAAAATCTTCCGCTCGTGGAACGCAACGGGCCATTTTGCCCGGCTTCCCATGCGGACCCGGGGAGCCTGGGCCCCCTCCCGGGGTGCCAGGCCAGAAGCCAGCTAAGCCCACAACCCAGCTCTCCATCTGGACCCGGGCACCCACCATTAAGCACCCCTCCAGAACCTCCTCCAATAGCCTCGAAGTGTCGTTTTTCCGGGGTACGAGTGTAAAATCTTCCGCTCGTGGAACGCAACGGGCCATTTTGCCCGGCTTCCCATGCGGACCCGGGGAGCCTGGGCCCCCTCCCGGGGTGCCAGGCCAGAAGCCAGCTAAGCCCACAACCCAGCTCTCCATCTGGACCCGGGCACCCACCATTAAGCACCCCTCCAGAACCTCCTCCAATAGCCTCGAAGTGTCGTTTTTCCGGGGTACGAGTGTAAAATCTTCCGCTCGTGGAACGCAACGGGCCATTTTGCCCGGCTTCCCATGCGGACCCGGGGAGCCTGGGCCCCCTCCCGGGGTGCCAGGCCAGAAGCCAGCTAAGCCCACAACCCAGCTCTCCATCTGGACCCGGGCACCCACCATTAAGCACCCCTCCAGAACCTCCTCCAATAGCCTCGAAGTGTCGTTTTTCCGGGGTACGAGTGTAAAATCTTCCGCTCGTGGAACGCAACGGGCCATTTTGCCCGGCTTCCCATGCGGACCCGGGGAGCCTGGGCCCCCTCCCGGGGTGCCAGGCCAGAAGCCAGCTAAGCCCACAACCCAGCTCTCCATCTGGACCCGGGCACCCACCATTAAGCACCCCTCCAGAACCTCCTCCAATAGCCTCGAAGTGTCGTTTTTCCGGGGTACGAGTGTAAAATCTTCCGCTCGTGGAACGCAACGGGCCATTTTGCCCGGCTTCCCATGCGGACCCGGGGAGCCTGGGCCCCCTCCCGGGGTGCCAGGCCAGAAGCCAGCTAAGCCCACAACCCAGCTCTCCATCTGGACCCGGGCACCCACCATTAAGCACCCCTCCAGAACCTCCTCCAATAGCCTCGAAGTGTCGTTTTTCCGGGGTACGAGTGTAAAATCTTCCGCTCGTGGAACGCAACGGGCCATTTTGCCCGGCTTCCCATGCGGACCCGGGGAGCCTGGGCCCCCTCCCGGGGTGCCAGGCCAGAAGCCAGCTAAGCCCACAACCCAGCTCTCCATCTGGACCCGGGCACCCACCATTAAGCACCCCTCCAGAACCTCCTCCAATAGCCTCGAAGTGTCGTTTTTCCGGGGTACGAGTGTAAAATCTTCCGCTCGTGGAACGCAACGGGCCATTTTGCCCGGCTTCCCATGCGGACCCGGGGAGCCTGGGCCCCCTCCCGGGGTGCCAGGCCAGAAGCCAGCTAAGCCCACAACCCAGCTCTCCATCTGGACCCGGGCACCCACCATTAAGCACCCCTCCAGAACCTCCTCCAATAGCCTCGAAGTGTCGTTTTTCCGGGGTACGAGTGTAAAATCTTCCGCTCGTGGAACGCAACGGGCCATTTTGCCCGGCTTCCCATGCGGACCCGGGGAGCCTGGGCCCCCTCCCGGGGTGCCAGGCCAGAAGCCAGCTAAGCCCACAACCCAGCTCTCCATCTGGACCCGGGCACCCACCATTAAGCACCCCTCCAGAACCTCCTCCAATAGCCTCGAAGTGTCGTTTTTCCGGGGTACGAGTGTAAAATCTTCCGCTCGTGGAACGCAACGGGCCATTTTGCCCGGCTTCCCATGCGGACCCGGGGAGCCTGGGCCCCCTCCCGGGGTGCCAGGCCAGAAGCCAGCTAAGCCCACAACCCAGCTCTCCATCTGGACCCGGGCACCCACCATTAAGCACCCCTCCAGAACCTCCTCCAATAGCCTCGAAGTGTCGTTTTTCCGGGGTACGAGTGTAAAATCTTCCGCTCGTGGAACGCAACGGGCCATTTTGCCCGGCTTCCCATGCGGACCCGGGGAGCCTGGGCCCCCTCCCGGGGTGCCAGGCCAGAAGCCAGCTAAGCCCACAACCCAGCTCTCCATCTGGACCCGGGCACCCACCATTAAGCACCCCTCCAGAACCTCCTCCAATAGCCTCGAAGTGTCGTTTTTCCGGGGTACGAGTGTAAAATCTTCCGCTCGTGGAACGCAACGGGCCATTTTGCCCGGCTTCCCATGCGGACCCGGGGAGCCTGGGCCCCCTCCCGGGGTGCCAGGCCAGAAGCCAGCTAAGCCCACAACCCAGCTCTCCATCTGGACCCGGGCACCCACCATTAAGCACCCCTCCAGAACCTCCTCCAATAGCCTCGAAGTGTCGTTTTTCCGGGGTACGAGTGTAAAATCTTCCGCTCGTGGAACGCAACGGGCCATTTTGCCCGGCTTCCCATGCGGACCCGGGGAGCCTGGGCCCCCTCCCGGGGTGCCAGGCCAGAAGCCAGCTAAGCCCACAACCCAGCTCTCCATCTGGACCCGGGCACCCACCATTAAGCACCCCTCCAGAACCTCCTCCAATAGCCTCGAAGTGTCGTTTTTCCGGGGTACGAGTGTAAAATCTTCCGCTCGTGGAACGCAACGGGCCATTTTGCCCGGCTTCCCATGCGGACCCGGGGAGCCTGGGCCCCCTCCCGGGGTGCCAGGCCAGAAGCCAGCTAAGCCCACAACCCAGCTCTCCATCTGGACCCGGGCACCCACCATTAAGCACCCCTCCAGAACCTCCTCCAATAGCCTCGAAGTGTCGTTTTTCCGGGGTACGAGTGTAAAATCTTCCGCTCGTGGAACGCAACGGGCCATTTTGCCCGGCTTCCCATGCGGACCCGGGGAGCCTGGGCCCCCTCCCGGGGTGCCAGGCCAGAAGCCAGCTAAGCCCACAACCCAGCTCTCCATCTGGACCCGGGCACCCACCATTAAGCACCCCTCCAGAACCTCCTCCAATAGCCTCGAAGTGTCGTTTTTCCGGGGTACGAGTGTAAAATCTTCCGCTCGTGGAACGCAACGGGCCATTTTGCCCGGCTTCCCATGCGGACCCGGGGAGCCTGGGCCCCCTCCCGGGGTGCCAGGCCAGAAGCCAGCTAAGCCCACAACCCAGCTCTCCATCTGGACCCGGGCACCCACCATTAAGCACCCCTCCAGAACCTCCTCCAATAGCCTCGAAGTGTCGTTTTTCCGGGGTACGAGTGTAAAATCTTCCGCTCGTGGAACGCAACGGGCCATTTTGCCCGGCTTCCCATGCGGACCCGGGGAGCCTGGGCCCCCTCCCGGGGTGCCAGGCCAGAAGCCAGCTAAGCCCACAACCCAGCTCTCCATCTGGACCCGGGCACCCACCATTAAGCACCCCTCCAGAACCTCCTCCAATAGCCTCGAAGTGTCGTTTTTCCGGGGTACGAGTGTAAAATCTTCCGCTCGTGGAACGCAACGGGCCATTTTGCCCGGCTTCCCATGCGGACCCGGGGAGCCTGGGCCCCCTCCCGGGGTGCCAGGCCAGAAGCCAGCTAAGCCCACAACCCAGCTCTCCATCTGGACCCGGGCACCCACCATTAAGCACCCCTCCAGAACCTCCTCCAATAGCCTCGAAGTGTCGTTTTTCCGGGGTACGAGTGTAAAATCTTCCGCTCGTGGAACGCAACGGGCCATTTTGCCCGGCTTCCCATGCGGACCCGGGGAGCCTGGGCCCCCTCCCGGGGTGCCAGGCCAGAAGCCAGCTAAGCCCACAACCCAGCTCTCCATCTGGACCCGGGCACCCACCATTAAGCACCCCTCCAGAACCTCCTCCAATAGCCTCGAAGTGTCGTTTTTCCGGGGTACGAGTGTAAAATCTTCCGCTCGTGGAACGCAACGGGCCATTTTGCCCGGCTTCCCATGCGGACCCGGGGAGCCTGGGCCCCCTCCCGGGGTGCCAGGCCAGAAGCCAGCTAAGCCCACAACCCAGCTCTCCATCTGGACCCGGGCACCCACCATTAAGCACCCCTCCAGAACCTCCTCCAATAGCCTCGAAGTGTCGTTTTTCCGGGGTACGAGTGTAAAATCTTCCGCTCGTGGAACGCAACGGGCCATTTTGCCCGGCTTCCCATGCGGACCCGGGGAGCCTGGGCCCCCTCCCGGGGTGCCAGGCCAGAAGCCAGCTAAGCCCACAACCCAGCTCTCCATCTGGACCCGGGCACCCACCATTAAGCACCCCTCCAGAACCTCCTCCAATAGCCTCGAAGTGTCGTTTTTCCGGGGTACGAGTGTAAAATCTTCCGCTCGTGGAACGCAACGGGCCATTTTGCCCGGCTTCCCATGCGGACCCGGGGAGCCTGGGCCCCCTCCCGGGGTGCCAGGCCAGAAGCCAGCTAAGCCCACAACCCAGCTCTCCATCTGGACCCGGGCACCCACCATTAAGCACCCCTCCAGAACCTCCTCCAATAGCCTCGAAGTGTCGTTTTTCCGGGGTACGAGTGTAAAATCTTCCGCTCGTGGAACGCAACGGGCCATTTTGCCCGGCTTCCCATGCGGACCCGGGGAGCCTGGGCCCCCTCCCGGGGTGCCAGGCCAGAAGCCAGCTAAGCCCACAACCCAGCTCTCCATCTGGACCCGGGCACCCACCATTAAGCACCCCTCCAGAACCTCCTCCAATAGCCTCGAAGTGTCGTTTTTCCGGGGTACGAGTGTAAAATCTTCCGCTCGTGGAACGCAACGGGCCATTTTGCCCGGCTTCCCATGCGGACCCGGGGAGCCTGGGCCCCCTCCCGGGGTGCCAGGCCAGAAGCCAGCTAAGCCCACAACCCAGCTCTCCATCTGGACCCGGGCACCCACCATTAAGCACCCCTCCAGAACCTCCTCCAATAGCCTCGAAGTGTCGTTTTTCCGGGGTACGAGTGTAAAATCTTCCGCTCGTGGAACGCAACGGGCCATTTTGCCCGGCTTCCCATGCGGACCCGGGGAGCCTGGGCCCCCTCCCGGGGTGCCAGGCCAGAAGCCAGCTAAGCCCACAACCCAGCTCTCCATCTGGACCCGGGCACCCACCATTAAGCACCCCTCCAGAACCTCCTCCAATAGCCTCGAAGTGTCGTTTTTCCGGGGTACGAGTGTAAAATCTTCCGCTCGTGGAACGCAACGGGCCATTTTGCCCGGCTTCCCATGCGGACCCGGGGAGCCTGGGCCCCCTCCCGGGGTGCCAGGCCAGAAGCCAGCTAAGCCCACAACCCAGCTCTCCATCTGGACCCGGGCACCCACCATTAAGCACCCCTCCAGAACCTCCTCCAATAGCCTCGAAGTGTCGTTTTTCCGGGGTACGAGTGTAAAATCTTCCGCTCGTGGAACGCAACGGGCCATTTTGCCCGGCTTCCCATGCGGACCCGGGGAGCCTGGGCCCCCTCCCGGGGTGCCAGGCCAGAAGCCAGCTAAGCCCACAACCCAGCTCTCCATCTGGACCCGGGCACCCACCATTAAGCACCCCTCCAGAACCTCCTCCAATAGCCTCGAAGTGTCGTTTTTCCGGGGTACGAGTGTAAAATCTTCCGCTCGTGGAACGCAACGGGCCATTTTGCCCGGCTTCCCATGCGGACCCGGGGAGCCTGGGCCCCCTCCCGGGGTGCCAGGCCAGAAGCCAGCTAAGCCCACAACCCAGCTCTCCATCTGGACCCGGGCACCCACCATTAAGCACCCCTCCAGAACCTCCTCCAATAGCCTCGAAGTGTCGTTTTTCCGGGGTACGAGTGTAAAATCTTCCGCTCGTGGAACGCAACGGGCCATTTTGCCCGGCTTCCCATGCGGACCCGGGGAGCCTGGGCCCCCTCCCGGGGTGCCAGGCCAGAAGCCAGCTAAGCCCACAACCCAGCTCTCCATCTGGACCCGGGCACCCACCATTAAGCACCCCTCCAGAACCTCCTCCAATAGCCTCGAAGTGTCGTTTTTCCGGGGTACGAGTGTAAAATCTTCCGCTCGTGGAACGCAACGGGCCATTTTGCCCGGCTTCCCATGCGGACCCGGGGAGCCTGGGCCCCCTCCCGGGGTGCCAGGCCAGAAGCCAGCTAAGCCCACAACCCAGCTCTCCATCTGGACCCGGGCACCCACCATTAAGCACCCCTCCAGAACCTCCTCCAATAGCCTCGAAGTGTCGTTTTTCCGGGGTACGAGTGTAAAATCTTCCGCTCGTGGAACGCAACGGGCCATTTTGCCCGGCTTCCCATGCGGACCCGGGGAGCCTGGGCCCCCTCCCGGGGTGCCAGGCCAGAAGCCAGCTAAGCCCACAACCCAGCTCTCCATCTGGACCCGGGCACCCACCATTAAGCACCCCTCCAGAACCTCCTCCAATAGCCTCGAAGTGTCGTTTTTCCGGGGTACGAGTGTAAAATCTTCCGCTCGTGGAACGCAACGGGCCATTTTGCCCGGCTTCCCATGCGGACCCGGGGAGCCTGGGCCCCCTCCCGGGGTGCCAGGCCAGAAGCCAGCTAAGCCCACAACCCAGCTCTCCATCTGGACCCGGGCACCCACCATTAAGCACCCCTCCAGAACCTCCTCCAATAGCCTCGAAGTGTCGTTTTTCCGGGGTACGAGTGTAAAATCTTCCGCTCGTGGAACGCAACGGGCCATTTTGCCCGGCTTCCCATGCGGACCCGGGGAGCCTGGGCCCCCTCCCGGGGTGCCAGGCCAGAAGCCAGCTAAGCCCACAACCCAGCTCTCCATCTGGACCCGGGCACCCACCATTAAGCACCCCTCCAGAACCTCCTCCAATAGCCTCGAAGTGTCGTTTTTCCGGGGTACGAGTGTAAAATCTTCCGCTCGTGGAACGCAACGGGCCATTTTGCCCGGCTTCCCATGCGGACCCGGGGAGCCTGGGCCCCCTCCCGGGGTGCCAGGCCAGAAGCCAGCTAAGCCCACAACCCAGCTCTCCATCTGGACCCGGGCACCCACCATTAAGCACCCCTCCAGAACCTCCTCCAATAGCCTCGAAGTGTCGTTTTTCCGGGGTACGAGTGTAAAATCTTCCGCTCGTGGAACGCAACGGGCCATTTTGCCCGGCTTCCCATGCGGACCCGGGGAGCCTGGGCCCCCTCCCGGGGTGCCAGGCCAGAAGCCAGCTAAGCCCACAACCCAGCTCTCCATCTGGACCCGGGCACCCACCATTAAGCACCCCTCCAGAACCTCCTCCAATAGCCTCGAAGTGTCGTTTTTCCGGGGTACGAGTGTAAAATCTTCCGCTCGTGGAACGCAACGGGCCATTTTGCCCGGCTTCCCATGCGGACCCGGGGAGCCTGGGCCCCCTCCCGGGGTGCCAGGCCAGAAGCCAGCTAAGCCCACAACCCAGCTCTCCATCTGGACCCGGGCACCCACCATTAAGCACCCCTCCAGAACCTCCTCCAATAGCCTCGAAGTGTCGTTTTTCCGGGGTACGAGTGTAAAATCTTCCGCTCGTGGAACGCAACGGGCCATTTTGCCCGGCTTCCCATGCGGACCCGGGGAGCCTGGGCCCCCTCCCGGGGTGCCAGGCCAGAAGCCAGCTAAGCCCACAACCCAGCTCTCCATCTGGACCCGGGCACCCACCATTAAGCACCCCTCCAGAACCTCCTCCAATAGCCTCGAAGTGTCGTTTTTCCGGGGTACGAGTGTAAAATCTTCCGCTCGTGGAACGCAACGGGCCATTTTGCCCGGCTTCCCATGCGGACCCGGGGAGCCTGGGCCCCCTCCCGGGGTGCCAGGCCAGAAGCCAGCTAAGCCCACAACCCAGCTCTCCATCTGGACCCGGGCACCCACCATTAAGCACCCCTCCAGAACCTCCTCCAATAGCCTCGAAGTGTCGTTTTTCCGGGGTACGAGTGTAAAATCTTCCGCTCGTGGAACGCAACGGGCCATTTTGCCCGGCTTCCCATGCGGACCCGGGGAGCCTGGGCCCCCTCCCGGGGTGCCAGGCCAGAAGCCAGCTAAGCCCACAACCCAGCTCTCCATCTGGACCCGGGCACCCACCATTAAGCACCCCTCCAGAACCTCCTCCAATAGCCTCGAAGTGTCGTTTTTCCGGGGTACGAGTGTAAAATCTTCCGCTCGTGGAACGCAACGGGCCATTTTGCCCGGCTTCCCATGCGGACCCGGGGAGCCTGGGCCCCCTCCCGGGGTGCCAGGCCAGAAGCCAGCTAAGCCCACAACCCAGCTCTCCATCTGGACCCGGGCACCCACCATTAAGCACCCCTCCAGAACCTCCTCCAATAGCCTCGAAGTGTCGTTTTTCCGGGGTACGAGTGTAAAATCTTCCGCTCGTGGAACGCAACGGGCCATTTTGCCCGGCTTCCCATGCGGACCCGGGGAGCCTGGGCCCCCTCCCGGGGTGCCAGGCCAGAAGCCAGCTAAGCCCACAACCCAGCTCTCCATCTGGACCCGGGCACCCACCATTAAGCACCCCTCCAGAACCTCCTCCAATAGCCTCGAAGTGTCGTTTTTCCGGGGTACGAGTGTAAAATCTTCCGCTCGTGGAACGCAACGGGCCATTTTGCCCGGCTTCCCATGCGGACCCGGGGAGCCTGGGCCCCCTCCCGGGGTGCCAGGCCAGAAGCCAGCTAAGCCCACAACCCAGCTCTCCATCTGGACCCGGGCACCCACCATTAAGCACCCCTCCAGAACCTCCTCCAATAGCCTCGAAGTGTCGTTTTTCCGGGGTACGAGTGTAAAATCTTCCGCTCGTGGAACGCAACGGGCCATTTTGCCCGGCTTCCCATGCGGACCCGGGGAGCCTGGGCCCCCTCCCGGGGTGCCAGGCCAGAAGCCAGCTAAGCCCACAACCCAGCTCTCCATCTGGACCCGGGCACCCACCATTAAGCACCCCTCCAGAACCTCCTCCAATAGCCTCGAAGTGTCGTTTTTCCGGGGTACGAGTGTAAAATCTTCCGCTCGTGGAACGCAACGGGCCATTTTGCCCGGCTTCCCATGCGGACCCGGGGAGCCTGGGCCCCCTCCCGGGGTGCCAGGCCAGAAGCCAGCTAAGCCCACAACCCAGCTCTCCATCTGGACCCGGGCACCCACCATTAAGCACCCCTCCAGAACCTCCTCCAATAGCCTCGAAGTGTCGTTTTTCCGGGGTACGAGTGTAAAATCTTCCGCTCGTGGAACGCAACGGGCCATTTTGCCCGGCTTCCCATGCGGACCCGGGGAGCCTGGGCCCCCTCCCGGGGTGCCAGGCCAGAAGCCAGCTAAGCCCACAACCCAGCTCTCCATCTGGACCCGGGCACCCACCATTAAGCACCCCTCCAGAACCTCCTCCAATAGCCTCGAAGTGTCGTTTTTCCGGGGTACGAGTGTAAAATCTTCCGCTCGTGGAACGCAACGGGCCATTTTGCCCGGCTTCCCATGCGGACCCGGGGAGCCTGGGCCCCCTCCCGGGGTGCCAGGCCAGAAGCCAGCTAAGCCCACAACCCAGCTCTCCATCTGGACCCGGGCACCCACCATTAAGCACCCCTCCAGAACCTCCTCCAATAGCCTCGAAGTGTCGTTTTTCCGGGGTACGAGTGTAAAATCTTCCGCTCGTGGAACGCAACGGGCCATTTTGCCCGGCTTCCCATGCGGACCCGGGGAGCCTGGGCCCCCTCCCGGGGTGCCAGGCCAGAAGCCAGCTAAGCCCACAACCCAGCTCTCCATCTGGACCCGGGCACCCACCATTAAGCACCCCTCCAGAACCTCCTCCAATAGCCTCGAAGTGTCGTTTTTCCGGGGTACGAGTGTAAAATCTTCCGCTCGTGGAACGCAACGGGCCATTTTGCCCGGCTTCCCATGCGGACCCGGGGAGCCTGGGCCCCCTCCCGGGGTGCCAGGCCAGAAGCCAGCTAAGCCCACAACCCAGCTCTCCATCTGGACCCGGGCACCCACCATTAAGCACCCCTCCAGAACCTCCTCCAATAGCCTCGAAGTGTCGTTTTTCCGGGGTACGAGTGTAAAATCTTCCGCTCGTGGAACGCAACGGGCCATTTTGCCCGGCTTCCCATGCGGACCCGGGGAGCCTGGGCCCCCTCCCGGGGTGCCAGGCCAGAAGCCAGCTAAGCCCACAACCCAGCTCTCCATCTGGACCCGGGCACCCACCATTAAGCACCCCTCCAGAACCTCCTCCAATAGCCTCGAAGTGTCGTTTTTCCGGGGTACGAGTGTAAAATCTTCCGCTCGTGGAACGCAACGGGCCATTTTGCCCGGCTTCCCATGCGGACCCGGGGAGCCTGGGCCCCCTCCCGGGGTGCCAGGCCAGAAGCCAGCTAAGCCCACAACCCAGCTCTCCATCTGGACCCGGGCACCCACCATTAAGCACCCCTCCAGAACCTCCTCCAATAGCCTCGAAGTGTCGTTTTTCCGGGGTACGAGTGTAAAATCTTCCGCTCGTGGAACGCAACGGGCCATTTTGCCCGGCTTCCCATGCGGACCCGGGGAGCCTGGGCCCCCTCCCGGGGTGCCAGGCCAGAAGCCAGCTAAGCCCACAACCCAGCTCTCCATCTGGACCCGGGCACCCACCATTAAGCACCCCTCCAGAACCTCCTCCAATAGCCTCGAAGTGTCGTTTTTCCGGGGTACGAGTGTAAAATCTTCCGCTCGTGGAACGCAACGGGCCATTTTGCCCGGCTTCCCATGCGGACCCGGGGAGCCTGGGCCCCCTCCCGGGGTGCCAGGCCAGAAGCCAGCTAAGCCCACAACCCAGCTCTCCATCTGGACCCGGGCACCCACCATTAAGCACCCCTCCAGAACCTCCTCCAATAGCCTCGAAGTGTCGTTTTTCCGGGGTACGAGTGTAAAATCTTCCGCTCGTGGAACGCAACGGGCCATTTTGCCCGGCTTCCCATGCGGACCCGGGGAGCCTGGGCCCCCTCCCGGGGTGCCAGGCCAGAAGCCAGCTAAGCCCACAACCCAGCTCTCCATCTGGACCCGGGCACCCACCATTAAGCACCCCTCCAGAACCTCCTCCAATAGCCTCGAAGTGTCGTTTTTCCGGGGTACGAGTGTAAAATCTTCCGCTCGTGGAACGCAACGGGCCATTTTGCCCGGCTTCCCATGCGGACCCGGGGAGCCTGGGCCCCCTCCCGGGGTGCCAGGCCAGAAGCCAGCTAAGCCCACAACCCAGCTCTCCATCTGGACCCGGGCACCCACCATTAAGCACCCCTCCAGAACCTCCTCCAATAGCCTCGAAGTGTCGTTTTTCCGGGGTACGAGTGTAAAATCTTCCGCTCGTGGAACGCAACGGGCCATTTTGCCCGGCTTCCCATGCGGACCCGGGGAGCCTGGGCCCCCTCCCGGGGTGCCAGGCCAGAAGCCAGCTAAGCCCACAACCCAGCTCTCCATCTGGACCCGGGCACCCACCATTAAGCACCCCTCCAGAACCTCCTCCAATAGCCTCGAAGTGTCGTTTTTCCGGGGTACGAGTGTAAAATCTTCCGCTCGTGGAACGCAACGGGCCATTTTGCCCGGCTTCCCATGCGGACCCGGGGAGCCTGGGCCCCCTCCCGGGGTGCCAGGCCAGAAGCCAGCTAAGCCCACAACCCAGCTCTCCATCTGGACCCGGGCACCCACCATTAAGCACCCCTCCAGAACCTCCTCCAATAGCCTCGAAGTGTCGTTTTTCCGGGGTACGAGTGTAAAATCTTCCGCTCGTGGAACGCAACGGGCCATTTTGCCCGGCTTCCCATGCGGACCCGGGGAGCCTGGGCCCCCTCCCGGGGTGCCAGGCCAGAAGCCAGCTAAGCCCACAACCCAGCTCTCCATCTGGACCCGGGCACCCACCATTAAGCACCCCTCCAGAACCTCCTCCAATAGCCTCGAAGTGTCGTTTTTCCGGGGTACGAGTGTAAAATCTTCCGCTCGTGGAACGCAACGGGCCATTTTGCCCGGCTTCCCATGCGGACCCGGGGAGCCTGGGCCCCCTCCCGGGGTGCCAGGCCAGAAGCCAGCTAAGCCCACAACCCAGCTCTCCATCTGGACCCGGGCACCCACCATTAAGCACCCCTCCAGAACCTCCTCCAATAGCCTCGAAGTGTCGTTTTTCCGGGGTACGAGTGTAAAATCTTCCGCTCGTGGAACGCAACGGGCCATTTTGCCCGGCTTCCCATGCGGACCCGGGGAGCCTGGGCCCCCTCCCGGGGTGCCAGGCCAGAAGCCAGCTAAGCCCACAACCCAGCTCTCCATCTGGACCCGGGCACCCACCATTAAGCACCCCTCCAGAACCTCCTCCAATAGCCTCGAAGTGTCGTTTTTCCGGGGTACGAGTGTAAAATCTTCCGCTCGTGGAACGCAACGGGCCATTTTGCCCGGCTTCCCATGCGGACCCGGGGAGCCTGGGCCCCCTCCCGGGGTGCCAGGCCAGAAGCCAGCTAAGCCCACAACCCAGCTCTCCATCTGGACCCGGGCACCCACCATTAAGCACCCCTCCAGAACCTCCTCCAATAGCCTCGAAGTGTCGTTTTTCCGGGGTACGAGTGTAAAATCTTCCGCTCGTGGAACGCAACGGGCCATTTTGCCCGGCTTCCCATGCGGACCCGGGGAGCCTGGGCCCCCTCCCGGGGTGCCAGGCCAGAAGCCAGCTAAGCCCACAACCCAGCTCTCCATCTGGACCCGGGCACCCACCATTAAGCACCCCTCCAGAACCTCCTCCAATAGCCTCGAAGTGTCGTTTTTCCGGGGTACGAGTGTAAAATCTTCCGCTCGTGGAACGCAACGGGCCATTTTGCCCGGCTTCCCATGCGGACCCGGGGAGCCTGGGCCCCCTCCCGGGGTGCCAGGCCAGAAGCCAGCTAAGCCCACAACCCAGCTCTCCATCTGGACCCGGGCACCCACCATTAAGCACCCCTCCAGAACCTCCTCCAATAGCCTCGAAGTGTCGTTTTTCCGGGGTACGAGTGTAAAATCTTCCGCTCGTGGAACGCAACGGGCCATTTTGCCCGGCTTCCCATGCGGACCCGGGGAGCCTGGGCCCCCTCCCGGGGTGCCAGGCCAGAAGCCAGCTAAGCCCACAACCCAGCTCTCCATCTGGACCCGGGCACCCACCATTAAGCACCCCTCCAGAACCTCCTCCAATAGCCTCGAAGTGTCGTTTTTCCGGGGTACGAGTGTAAAATCTTCCGCTCGTGGAACGCAACGGGCCATTTTGCCCGGCTTCCCATGCGGACCCGGGGAGCCTGGGCCCCCTCCCGGGGTGCCAGGCCAGAAGCCAGCTAAGCCCACAACCCAGCTCTCCATCTGGACCCGGGCACCCACCATTAAGCACCCCTCCAGAACCTCCTCCAATAGCCTCGAAGTGTCGTTTTTCCGGGGTACGAGTGTAAAATCTTCCGCTCGTGGAACGCAACGGGCCATTTTGCCCGGCTTCCCATGCGGACCCGGGGAGCCTGGGCCCCCTCCCGGGGTGCCAGGCCAGAAGCCAGCTAAGCCCACAACCCAGCTCTCCATCTGGACCCGGGCACCCACCATTAAGCACCCCTCCAGAACCTCCTCCAATAGCCTCGAAGTGTCGTTTTTCCGGGGTACGAGTGTAAAATCTTCCGCTCGTGGAACGCAACGGGCCATTTTGCCCGGCTTCCCATGCGGACCCGGGGAGCCTGGGCCCCCTCCCGGGGTGCCAGGCCAGAAGCCAGCTAAGCCCACAACCCAGCTCTCCATCTGGACCCGGGCACCCACCATTAAGCACCCCTCCAGAACCTCCTCCAATAGCCTCGAAGTGTCGTTTTTCCGGGGTACGAGTGTAAAATCTTCCGCTCGTGGAACGCAACGGGCCATTTTGCCCGGCTTCCCATGCGGACCCGGGGAGCCTGGGCCCCCTCCCGGGGTGCCAGGCCAGAAGCCAGCTAAGCCCACAACCCAGCTCTCCATCTGGACCCGGGCACCCACCATTAAGCACCCCTCCAGAACCTCCTCCAATAGCCTCGAAGTGTCGTTTTTCCGGGGTACGAGTGTAAAATCTTCCGCTCGTGGAACGCAACGGGCCATTTTGCCCGGCTTCCCATGCGGACCCGGGGAGCCTGGGCCCCCTCCCGGGGTGCCAGGCCAGAAGCCAGCTAAGCCCACAACCCAGCTCTCCATCTGGACCCGGGCACCCACCATTAAGCACCCCTCCAGAACCTCCTCCAATAGCCTCGAAGTGTCGTTTTTCCGGGGTACGAGTGTAAAATCTTCCGCTCGTGGAACGCAACGGGCCATTTTGCCCGGCTTCCCATGCGGACCCGGGGAGCCTGGGCCCCCTCCCGGGGTGCCAGGCCAGAAGCCAGCTAAGCCCACAACCCAGCTCTCCATCTGGACCCGGGCACCCACCATTAAGCACCCCTCCAGAACCTCCTCCAATAGCCTCGAAGTGTCGTTTTTCCGGGGTACGAGTGTAAAATCTTCCGCTCGTGGAACGCAACGGGCCATTTTGCCCGGCTTCCCATGCGGACCCGGGGAGCCTGGGCCCCCTCCCGGGGTGCCAGGCCAGAAGCCAGCTAAGCCCACAACCCAGCTCTCCATCTGGACCCGGGCACCCACCATTAAGCACCCCTCCAGAACCTCCTCCAATAGCCTCGAAGTGTCGTTTTTCCGGGGTACGAGTGTAAAATCTTCCGCTCGTGGAACGCAACGGGCCATTTTGCCCGGCTTCCCATGCGGACCCGGGGAGCCTGGGCCCCCTCCCGGGGTGCCAGGCCAGAAGCCAGCTAAGCCCACAACCCAGCTCTCCATCTGGACCCGGGCACCCACCATTAAGCACCCCTCCAGAACCTCCTCCAATAGCCTCGAAGTGTCGTTTTTCCGGGGTACGAGTGTAAAATCTTCCGCTCGTGGAACGCAACGGGCCATTTTGCCCGGCTTCCCATGCGGACCCGGGGAGCCTGGGCCCCCTCCCGGGGTGCCAGGCCAGAAGCCAGCTAAGCCCACAACCCAGCTCTCCATCTGGACCCGGGCACCCACCATTAAGCACCCCTCCAGAACCTCCTCCAATAGCCTCGAAGTGTCGTTTTTCCGGGGTACGAGTGTAAAATCTTCCGCTCGTGGAACGCAACGGGCCATTTTGCCCGGCTTCCCATGCGGACCCGGGGAGCCTGGGCCCCCTCCCGGGGTGCCAGGCCAGAAGCCAGCTAAGCCCACAACCCAGCTCTCCATCTGGACCCGGGCACCCACCATTAAGCACCCCTCCAGAACCTCCTCCAATAGCCTCGAAGTGTCGTTTTTCCGGGGTACGAGTGTAAAATCTTCCGCTCGTGGAACGCAACGGGCCATTTTGCCCGGCTTCCCATGCGGACCCGGGGAGCCTGGGCCCCCTCCCGGGGTGCCAGGCCAGAAGCCAGCTAAGCCCACAACCCAGCTCTCCATCTGGACCCGGGCACCCACCATTAAGCACCCCTCCAGAACCTCCTCCAATAGCCTCGAAGTGTCGTTTTTCCGGGGTACGAGTGTAAAATCTTCCGCTCGTGGAACGCAACGGGCCATTTTGCCCGGCTTCCCATGCGGACCCGGGGAGCCTGGGCCCCCTCCCGGGGTGCCAGGCCAGAAGCCAGCTAAGCCCACAACCCAGCTCTCCATCTGGACCCGGGCACCCACCATTAAGCACCCCTCCAGAACCTCCTCCAATAGCCTCGAAGTGTCGTTTTTCCGGGGTACGAGTGTAAAATCTTCCGCTCGTGGAACGCAACGGGCCATTTTGCCCGGCTTCCCATGCGGACCCGGGGAGCCTGGGCCCCCTCCCGGGGTGCCAGGCCAGAAGCCAGCTAAGCCCACAACCCAGCTCTCCATCTGGACCCGGGCACCCACCATTAAGCACCCCTCCAGAACCTCCTCCAATAGCCTCGAAGTGTCGTTTTTCCGGGGTACGAGTGTAAAATCTTCCGCTCGTGGAACGCAACGGGCCATTTTGCCCGGCTTCCCATGCGGACCCGGGGAGCCTGGGCCCCCTCCCGGGGTGCCAGGCCAGAAGCCAGCTAAGCCCACAACCCAGCTCTCCATCTGGACCCGGGCACCCACCATTAAGCACCCCTCCAGAACCTCCTCCAATAGCCTCGAAGTGTCGTTTTTCCGGGGTACGAGTGTAAAATCTTCCGCTCGTGGAACGCAACGGGCCATTTTGCCCGGCTTCCCATGCGGACCCGGGGAGCCTGGGCCCCCTCCCGGGGTGCCAGGCCAGAAGCCAGCTAAGCCCACAACCCAGCTCTCCATCTGGACCCGGGCACCCACCATTAAGCACCCCTCCAGAACCTCCTCCAATAGCCTCGAAGTGTCGTTTTTCCGGGGTACGAGTGTAAAATCTTCCGCTCGTGGAACGCAACGGGCCATTTTGCCCGGCTTCCCATGCGGACCCGGGGAGCCTGGGCCCCCTCCCGGGGTGCCAGGCCAGAAGCCAGCTAAGCCCACAACCCAGCTCTCCATCTGGACCCGGGCACCCACCATTAAGCACCCCTCCAGAACCTCCTCCAATAGCCTCGAAGTGTCGTTTTTCCGGGGTACGAGTGTAAAATCTTCCGCTCGTGGAACGCAACGGGCCATTTTGCCCGGCTTCCCATGCGGACCCGGGGAGCCTGGGCCCCCTCCCGGGGTGCCAGGCCAGAAGCCAGCTAAGCCCACAACCCAGCTCTCCATCTGGACCCGGGCACCCACCATTAAGCACCCCTCCAGAACCTCCTCCAATAGCCTCGAAGTGTCGTTTTTCCGGGGTACGAGTGTAAAATCTTCCGCTCGTGGAACGCAACGGGCCATTTTGCCCGGCTTCCCATGCGGACCCGGGGAGCCTGGGCCCCCTCCCGGGGTGCCAGGCCAGAAGCCAGCTAAGCCCACAACCCAGCTCTCCATCTGGACCCGGGCACCCACCATTAAGCACCCCTCCAGAACCTCCTCCAATAGCCTCGAAGTGTCGTTTTTC
Source organism: Benthosema pterotum (assembly GCA_039105355.1). Taxonomy (NCBI): domain Eukaryota; kingdom Metazoa; phylum Chordata; class Actinopteri; order Myctophiformes; family Myctophidae; genus Benthosema; species Benthosema pterotum. Next base: position 39,657,950 of record CM076987.1, read on the forward strand.
CGGGGTACGAGTGTAAAATCTTCCGCTCGTGGAACGCAACGGGCCATTTTGCCCGGCTTCCCATGCGGACCCGGGGAGCCTGGGCCCCCTCCCGGGGTGCCAGGCCAGAAGCCAGCTAAGCCCACAACCCAGCTCTCCATCTGGACCCGGGCACCCACCATTAAGCACCCCTCCAGAACCTCCTCCAATAGCCTCGAAGTGTCGTTTTTCCGGGGTACGAGTGTAAAATCTTCCGCTCGTGGAACGCAACGGGCCATTTTGCCCGGCTTCCCATGCGGACCCGGGGAGCCTGGGCCCCCTCCCGGGGTGCCAGGCCAGAAGCCAGCTAAGCCCACAACCCAGCTCTCCATCTGGACCCGGGCACCCACCATTAAGCACCCCTCCAGAACCTCCTCCAATAGCCTCGAAGTGTCGTTTTTCCGGGGTACGAGTGTAAAATCTTCCGCTCGTGGAACGCAACGGGCCATTTTGCCCGGCTTCCCATGCGGACCCGGGGAGCCTGGGCCCCCTCCCGGGGTGCCAGGCCAGAAGCCAGCTAAGCCCACAACCCAGCTCTCCATCTGGACCCGGGCACCCACCATTAAGCACCCCTCCAGAACCTCCTCCAATAGCCTCGAAGTGTCGTTTTTCCGGGGTACGAGTGTAAAATCTTCCGCTCGTGGAACGCAACGGGCCATTTTGCCCGGCTTCCCATGCGGACCCGGGGAGCCTGGGCCCCCTCCCGGGGTGCCAGGCCAGAAGCCAGCTAAGCCCACAACCCAGCTCTCCATCTGGACCCGGGCACCCACCATTAAGCACCCCTCCAGAACCTCCTCCAATAGCCTCGAAGTGTCGTTTTTCCGGGGTACGAGTGTAAAATCTTCCGCTCGTGGAACGCAACGGGCCATTTTGCCCGGCTTCCCATGCGGACCCGGGGAGCCTGGGCCCCCTCCCGGGGTGCCAGGCCAGAAGCCAGCTAAGCCCACAACCCAGCTCTCCATCTGGACCCGGGCACCCACCATTAAGCACCCCTCCAGAACCTCCTCCAATAGCCTCGAAGTGTCGTTTTTCCGGGGTACGAGTGTAAAATCTTCCGCTCGTGGAACGCAACGGGCCATTTTGCCCGGCTTCCCATGCGGACCCGGGGAGCCTGGGCCCCCTCCCGGGGTGCCAGGCCAGAAGCCAGCTAAGCCCACAACCCAGCTCTCCATCTGGACCCGGGCACCCACCATTAAGCACCCCTCCAGAACCTCCTCCAATAGCCTCGAAGTGTCGTTTTTCCGGGGTACGAGTGTAAAATCTTCCGCTCGTGGAACGCAACGGGCCATTTTGCCCGGCTTCCCATGCGGACCCGGGGAGCCTGGGCCCCCTCCCGGGGTGCCAGGCCAGAAGCCAGCTAAGCCCACAACCCAGCTCTCCATCTGGACCCGGGCACCCACCATTAAGCACCCCTCCAGAACCTCCTCCAATAGCCTCGAAGTGTCGTTTTTCCGGGGTACGAGTGTAAAATCTTCCGCTCGTGGAACGCAACGGGCCATTTTGCCCGGCTTCCCATGCGGACCCGGGGAGCCTGGGCCCCCTCCCGGGGTGCCAGGCCAGAAGCCAGCTAAGCCCACAACCCAGCTCTCCATCTGGACCCGGGCACCCACCATTAAGCACCCCTCCAGAACCTCCTCCAATAGCCTCGAAGTGTCGTTTTTCCGGGGTACGAGTGTAAAATCTTCCGCTCGTGGAACGCAACGGGCCATTTTGCCCGGCTTCCCATGCGGACCCGGGGAGCCTGGGCCCCCTCCCGGGGTGCCAGGCCAGAAGCCAGCTAAGCCCACAACCCAGCTCTCCATCTGGACCCGGGCACCCACCATTAAGCACCCCTCCAGAACCTCCTCCAATAGCCTCGAAGTGTCGTTTTTCCGGGGTACGAGTGTAAAATCTTCCGCTCGTGGAACGCAACGGGCCATTTTGCCCGGCTTCCCATGCGGACCCGGGGAGCCTGGGCCCCCTCCCGGGGTGCCAGGCCAGAAGCCAGCTAAGCCCACAACCCAGCTCTCCATCTGGACCCGGGCACCCACCATTAAGCACCCCTCCAGAACCTCCTCCAATAGCCTCGAAGTGTCGTTTTTCCGGGGTACGAGTGTAAAATCTTCCGCTCGTGGAACGCAACGGGCCATTTTGCCCGGCTTCCCATGCGGACCCGGGGAGCCTGGGCCCCCTCCCGGGGTGCCAGGCCAGAAGCCAGCTAAGCCCACAACCCAGCTCTCCATCTGGACCCGGGCACCCACCATTAAGCACCCCTCCAGAACCTCCTCCAATAGCCTCGAAGTGTCGTTTTTCCGGGGTACGAGTGTAAAATCTTCCGCTCGTGGAACGCAACGGGCCATTTTGCCCGGCTTCCCATGCGGACCCGGGGAGCCTGGGCCCCCTCCCGGGGTGCCAGGCCAGAAGCCAGCTAAGCCCACAACCCAGCTCTCCATCTGGACCCGGGCACCCACCATTAAGCACCCCTCCAGAACCTCCTCCAATAGCCTCGAAGTGTCGTTTTTCCGGGGTACGAGTGTAAAATCTTCCGCTCGTGGAACGCAACGGGCCATTTTGCCCGGCTTCCCATGCGGACCCGGGGAGCCTGGGCCCCCTCCCGGGGTGCCAGGCCAGAAGCCAGCTAAGCCCACAACCCAGCTCTCCATCTGGACCCGGGCACCCACCATTAAGCACCCCTCCAGAACCTCCTCCAATAGCCTCGAAGTGTCGTTTTTCCGGGGTACGAGTGTAAAATCTTCCGCTCGTGGAACGCAACGGGCCATTTTGCCCGGCTTCCCATGCGGACCCGGGGAGCCTGGGCCCCCTCCCGGGGTGCCAGGCCAGAAGCCAGCTAAGCCCACAACCCAGCTCTCCATCTGGACCCGGGCACCCACCATTAAGCACCCCTCCAGAACCTCCTCCAATAGCCTCGAAGTGTCGTTTTTCCGGGGTACGAGTGTAAAATCTTCCGCTCGTGGAACGCAACGGGCCATTTTGCCCGGCTTCCCATGCGGACCCGGGGAGCCTGGGCCCCCTCCCGGGGTGCCAGGCCAGAAGCCAGCTAAGCCCACAACCCAGCTCTCCATCTGGACCCGGGCACCCACCATTAAGCACCCCTCCAGAACCTCCTCCAATAGCCTCGAAGTGTCGTTTTTCCGGGGTACGAGTGTAAAATCTTCCGCTCGTGGAACGCAACGGGCCATTTTGCCCGGCTTCCCATGCGGACCCGGGGAGCCTGGGCCCCCTCCCGGGGTGCCAGGCCAGAAGCCAGCTAAGCCCACAACCCAGCTCTCCATCTGGACCCGGGCACCCACCATTAAGCACCCCTCCAGAACCTCCTCCAATAGCCTCGAAGTGTCGTTTTTCCGGGGTACGAGTGTAAAATCTTCCGCTCGTGGAACGCAACGGGCCATTTTGCCCGGCTTCCCATGCGGACCCGGGGAGCCTGGGCCCCCTCCCGGGGTGCCAGGCCAGAAGCCAGCTAAGCCCACAACCCAGCTCTCCATCTGGACCCGGGCACCCACCATTAAGCACCCCTCCAGAACCTCCTCCAATAGCCTCGAAGTGTCGTTTTTCCGGGGTACGAGTGTAAAATCTTCCGCTCGTGGAACGCAACGGGCCATTTTGCCCGGCTTCCCATGCGGACCCGGGGAGCCTGGGCCCCCTCCCGGGGTGCCAGGCCAGAAGCCAGCTAAGCCCACAACCCAGCTCTCCATCTGGACCCGGGCACCCACCATTAAGCACCCCTCCAGAACCTCCTCCAATAGCCTCGAAGTGTCGTTTTTCCGGGGTACGAGTGTAAAATCTTCCGCTCGTGGAACGCAACGGGCCATTTTGCCCGGCTTCCCATGCGGACCCGGGGAGCCTGGGCCCCCTCCCGGGGTGCCAGGCCAGAAGCCAGCTAAGCCCACAACCCAGCTCTCCATCTGGACCCGGGCACCCACCATTAAGCACCCCTCCAGAACCTCCTCCAATAGCCTCGAAGTGTCGTTTTTCCGGGGTACGAGTGTAAAATCTTCCGCTCGTGGAACGCAACGGGCCATTTTGCCCGGCTTCCCATGCGGACCCGGGGAGCCTGGGCCCCCTCCCGGGGTGCCAGGCCAGAAGCCAGCTAAGCCCACAACCCAGCTCTCCATCTGGACCCGGGCACCCACCATTAAGCACCCCTCCAGAACCTCCTCCAATAGCCTCGAAGTGTCGTTTTTCCGGGGTACGAGTGTAAAATCTTCCGCTCGTGGAACGCAACGGGCCATTTTGCCCGGCTTCCCATGCGGACCCGGGGAGCCTGGGCCCCCTCCCGGGGTGCCAGGCCAGAAGCCAGCTAAGCCCACAACCCAGCTCTCCATCTGGACCCGGGCACCCACCATTAAGCACCCCTCCAGAACCTCCTCCAATAGCCTCGAAGTGTCGTTTTTCCGGGGTACGAGTGTAAAATCTTCCGCTCGTGGAACGCAACGGGCCATTTTGCCCGGCTTCCCATGCGGACCCGGGGAGCCTGGGCCCCCTCCCGGGGTGCCAGGCCAGAAGCCAGCTAAGCCCACAACCCAGCTCTCCATCTGGACCCGGGCACCCACCATTAAGCACCCCTCCAGAACCTCCTCCAATAGCCTCGAAGTGTCGTTTTTCCGGGGTACGAGTGTAAAATCTTCCGCTCGTGGAACGCAACGGGCCATTTTGCCCGGCTTCCCATGCGGACCCGGGGAGCCTGGGCCCCCTCCCGGGGTGCCAGGCCAGAAGCCAGCTAAGCCCACAACCCAGCTCTCCATCTGGACCCGGGCACCCACCATTAAGCACCCCTCCAGAACCTCCTCCAATAGCCTCGAAGTGTCGTTTTTCCGGGGTACGAGTGTAAAATCTTCCGCTCGTGGAACGCAACGGGCCATTTTGCCCGGCTTCCCATGCGGACCCGGGGAGCCTGGGCCCCCTCCCGGGGTGCCAGGCCAGAAGCCAGCTAAGCCCACAACCCAGCTCTCCATCTGGACCCGGGCACCCACCATTAAGCACCCCTCCAGAACCTCCTCCAATAGCCTCGAAGTGTCGTTTTTCCGGGGTACGAGTGTAAAATCTTCCGCTCGTGGAACGCAACGGGCCATTTTGCCCGGCTTCCCATGCGGACCCGGGGAGCCTGGGCCCCCTCCCGGGGTGCCAGGCCAGAAGCCAGCTAAGCCCACAACCCAGCTCTCCATCTGGACCCGGGCACCCACCATTAAGCACCCCTCCAGAACCTCCTCCAATAGCCTCGAAGTGTCGTTTTTCCGGGGTACGAGTGTAAAATCTTCCGCTCGTGGAACGCAACGGGCCATTTTGCCCGGCTTCCCATGCGGACCCGGGGAGCCTGGGCCCCCTCCCGGGGTGCCAGGCCAGAAGCCAGCTAAGCCCACAACCCAGCTCTCCATCTGGACCCGGGCACCCACCATTAAGCACCCCTCCAGAACCTCCTCCAATAGCCTCGAAGTGTCGTTTTTCCGGGGTACGAGTGTAAAATCTTCCGCTCGTGGAACGCAACGGGCCATTTTGCCCGGCTTCCCATGCGGACCCGGGGAGCCTGGGCCCCCTCCCGGGGTGCCAGGCCAGAAGCCAGCTAAGCCCACAACCCAGCTCTCCATCTGGACCCGGGCACCCACCATTAAGCACCCCTCCAGAACCTCCTCCAATAGCCTCGAAGTGTCGTTTTTCCGGGGTACGAGTGTAAAATCTTCCGCTCGTGGAACGCAACGGGCCATTTTGCCCGGCTTCCCATGCGGACCCGGGGAGCCTGGGCCCCCTCCCGGGGTGCCAGGCCAGAAGCCAGCTAAGCCCACAACCCAGCTCTCCATCTGGACCCGGGCACCCACCATTAAGCACCCCTCCAGAACCTCCTCCAATAGCCTCGAAGTGTCGTTTTTCCGGGGTACGAGTGTAAAATCTTCCGCTCGTGGAACGCAACGGGCCATTTTGCCCGGCTTCCCATGCGGACCCGGGGAGCCTGGGCCCCCTCCCGGGGTGCCAGGCCAGAAGCCAGCTAAGCCCACAACCCAGCTCTCCATCTGGACCCGGGCACCCACCATTAAGCACCCCTCCAGAACCTCCTCCAATAGCCTCGAAGTGTCGTTTTTCCGGGGTACGAGTGTAAAATCTTCCGCTCGTGGAACGCAACGGGCCATTTTGCCCGGCTTCCCATGCGGACCCGGGGAGCCTGGGCCCCCTCCCGGGGTGCCAGGCCAGAAGCCAGCTAAGCCCACAACCCAGCTCTCCATCTGGACCCGGGCACCCACCATTAAGCACCCCTCCAGAACCTCCTCCAATAGCCTCGAAGTGTCGTTTTTCCGGGGTACGAGTGTAAAATCTTCCGCTCGTGGAACGCAACGGGCCATTTTGCCCGGCTTCCCATGCGGACCCGGGGAGCCTGGGCCCCCTCCCGGGGTGCCAGGCCAGAAGCCAGCTAAGCCCACAACCCAGCTCTCCATCTGGACCCGGGCACCCACCATTAAGCACCCCTCCAGAACCTCCTCCAATAGCCTCGAAGTGTCGTTTTTCCGGGGTACGAGTGTAAAATCTTCCGCTCGTGGAACGCAACGGGCCATTTTGCCCGGCTTCCCATGCGGACCCGGGGAGCCTGGGCCCCCTCCCGGGGTGCCAGGCCAGAAGCCAGCTAAGCCCACAACCCAGCTCTCCATCTGGACCCGGGCACCCACCATTAAGCACCCCTCCAGAACCTCCTCCAATAGCCTCGAAGTGTCGTTTTTCCGGGGTACGAGTGTAAAATCTTCCGCTCGTGGAACGCAACGGGCCATTTTGCCCGGCTTCCCATGCGGACCCGGGGAGCCTGGGCCCCCTCCCGGGGTGCCAGGCCAGAAGCCAGCTAAGCCCACAACCCAGCTCTCCATCTGGACCCGGGCACCCACCATTAAGCACCCCTCCAGAACCTCCTCCAATAGCCTCGAAGTGTCGTTTTTCCGGGGTACGAGTGTAAAATCTTCCGCTCGTGGAACGCAACGGGCCATTTTGCCCGGCTTCCCATGCGGACCCGGGGAGCCTGGGCCCCCTCCCGGGGTGCCAGGCCAGAAGCCAGCTAAGCCCACAACCCAGCTCTCCATCTGGACCCGGGCACCCACCATTAAGCACCCCTCCAGAACCTCCTCCAATAGCCTCGAAGTGTCGTTTTTCCGGGGTACGAGTGTAAAATCTTCCGCTCGTGGAACGCAACGGGCCATTTTGCCCGGCTTCCCATGCGGACCCGGGGAGCCTGGGCCCCCTCCCGGGGTGCCAGGCCAGAAGCCAGCTAAGCCCACAACCCAGCTCTCCATCTGGACCCGGGCACCCACCATTAAGCACCCCTCCAGAACCTCCTCCAATAGCCTCGAAGTGTCGTTTTTCCGGGGTACGAGTGTAAAATCTTCCGCTCGTGGAACGCAACGGGCCATTTTGCCCGGCTTCCCATGCGGACCCGGGGAGCCTGGGCCCCCTCCCGGGGTGCCAGGCCAGAAGCCAGCTAAGCCCACAACCCAGCTCTCCATCTGGACCCGGGCACCCACCATTAAGCACCCCTCCAGAACCTCCTCCAATAGCCTCGAAGTGTCGTTTTTCCGGGGTACGAGTGTAAAATCTTCCGCTCGTGGAACGCAACGGGCCATTTTGCCCGGCTTCCCATGCGGACCCGGGGAGCCTGGGCCCCCTCCCGGGGTGCCAGGCCAGAAGCCAGCTAAGCCCACAACCCAGCTCTCCATCTGGACCCGGGCACCCACCATTAAGCACCCCTCCAGAACCTCCTCCAATAGCCTCGAAGTGTCGTTTTTCCGGGGTACGAGTGTAAAATCTTCCGCTCGTGGAACGCAACGGGCCATTTTGCCCGGCTTCCCATGCGGACCCGGGGAGCCTGGGCCCCTCCCGGGGTGCCAGGCCAGAAGCCAGCTAAGCCCACAACCCAGCTCTCCATCTGGACCCGGGCACCCCCATTAAGTTGCAGAACCTCCTCCAGTAGCCTCGATAGTGTCGTTTTTGGTGGAGGTACGATTCTCTATATTGTTGCTTTTGGGTGGTTCGCCAACAATTAGCAATGTATCGTGCCATGTAGTCCAGAATCATCTTCTCTGTATCGTTCAATTTTTTAGTACTGCATTGGAAACGATAAAGAGAAGATTGTTCGGTGAACAATTCTTGGACTTATATGCGAACGATTCACAACGGTTTGTTAGTGATCCAACCTGGAAGCACAAGGATGGACCCAAAACTGTTGAAGCATTCCTCATTTTGCAGTTACCGCATCTAGAGAGCTTCGCGAGGGTGTTTGGCTTGCCCTGTTCGACCATGCTTTTCAAGTTAGCGCCCGCTAATTCTCTGAAGCACTAACCTAACCTAACCCTAGCCCCTACACGCGTACCAGAATGCAACTACGCTCCCCGCATGTGTTATACAAGCCGGTCTTCGCCTTTTCAAAAACCTCCACCGTAGGGATCGGTATGGCCATCTGCGACCTTTACTTATCCGGTCAAGCCTGGTTGCATTTGTGTCAGCTTCTTCTGCTGCACATATAATAAAATTGGAACGTTACAGAGAAGATTAGCATGGCCCCTGCGCGAAAGAAGCCGCTCAATCTTTGAGGTTTTGGCCGGCGCTTTTGCGGGGCCCCGGAGGGCCCCAAGGAGGCCGCGACCGTTCCGCCACGAGGCCCCCGGCCCCCGCCACGTCCGCGGCGGCGAAAAAGGGGAGCCGGGACTCCGCCCGTCGGCCGCGGCGGCCGCGAACGTGGAAAAGCGGAACGACACAACGTATCGTTCGCTTTCGGACGTTGCGTTCCGCTTCGCGGGGAGCCCGCCTCCCCGACGGCAGCGGGAAGAAGGAAGCGTCAGACGACGGCACATGGCTATTTTGCTTACGGGGGGAGCGGAGAGAAAAGGGGGGGGGGGGCGTACGGACCAGCGGAGGTCGCCATTCGAGCCCGCTTTTAGGCGAGGCAAGGGTTCCACTCCCACTCGGTCCAAAAGTACAACAGCTGCCAAAAGTAAAAATGCTGCTTGAGGATCTTCAAATCATTATGGACAAGTTTACAGCCTTTTGTTTGCTGGTTTTATTATTCTGACAATTCCGAAGTACTACCACATTTTATTTGCTTGGAATGGAATATCAATGAACAATCTATGTCGTTCACGAGGTTGAGTGCATCCTCCACACAAGTGAGACAATGGCGTTGTTTCATTGAAATTAAGTTACTATCAATGTGAGAGTAGGCTATTTAAAATGGTCAACTGCCTATGTTAATAATAATAATGCAGAATTCTAGACCGGGGCAGAGACAAGAAGGGGGGAGGGGCTGAACCCTTATCGGCCAATCATGACTCCACACAGCCTTGTTGCCCTGTTCACCCAGCATGCAACAGTGCTTCCACAATGCTATTTGCAAACATTTACATTGTTTAAAATTCTATTTAACTGTGGAAAAAACATGCTTTATTAGATGGATTGCTGGCTGTAACCCAGATCAAATCCCTTTCAGAAAAAATGAATGAAATAGGAAGAGTGGAGAGAGACAGAATAAAATACCAACGGACCCCAAATGGGTTCTTTTATTATGTTGAATGGATGAAATGAACGATTTTTTTTTTTGCATTTAACAGAGATGAGAGTTAGGTACAAGTCAAGCTTCTCGGCCTTTTGGCTAAGACTGCGGTCGCCTCAGTTTATAGGTGTAGGTTGGGTCTCTTTGTGGCTCAACCTGTCCTAGTTTTGAGGTAAATTGTGCTTGTTTTGTGCCTTTTTGTGCTCTTGTTAAAAGGATTTTCCGTGTCATCTGCGAGGTAAAGCTTGTGACCAGTCAGAGGTGTAAGGTAGGTGGTTTTAAGTTTTTAGCTACCCCATTTTGGGTGTTTTTAGCTTTTAAGCTTTTAGCCTTTTACTTTCTACCTTTTAACTGGTCTTATGGTCTTTTAATTGTATATAGTATTTATTGGTTTTAGCCGCTTTTAGGTGGAGGTGCCTCCATCATGTCGGCTCGTGCCGGCATGCGGAGGCACCACACCATTCGCTTTCACCTCGCAGATGATAACTTAAAATCATTGTCCAGGACAGACTTCTCTAAGAAGTTTGTCCTGGGGGCAGCTAAAACACCTGTAGCTGACATCAATTGCCTGTTCAAACTCCCGTTGAGCACCGGCTTTGATGTTAGCTTTACCAGTTTCCATACAAAAAGGAGTTTTCTTGAACGGTATGGAAACGTAAAAGACCAGTTTAACGGCTTCCGACTTGAAGAACTGAATGACGCTACTGAAAAAGTGGTAACCGTCAGGATGTTCAATGAAATGGTCAGGAAAGACGATATTAAAGAATGGCTGGCTAGATTTTGTACTCTGAAATCCGAGCCTATTGAAGTGAGAGACGCTGATGGCATTTGGGACTGCAGCTGGAGGGTCCGGGTAAAACAACTCCCGGACCCCCAGGGCTACCAAGGGCTGAAGCAGATCCCTTCCGTAATAGTGTTGGGAGAAAACAGAGGCTATATCCATTACTTTGGCCAACCCAAACTCTGCCGAAAATGTGGTGAGTTTGGTCACTTGGCTGAGGCATGCAAGAATGTTGTATGTAGGAAATGTAGAGAAATTGGACATATTTTTGAAGACTGTACCAATGGCAGAAGCTGTAATCTCTGTGGAGCAAAATCCCATCTCTTCAGAGATTGCCCAAAATCATATGCCAACAAAGCCAAAGAGGCTGCTAAAGATGGCCGAACAAACATTTCGGCTAACAAAGCTAATGTGGCTAACAGTGCTGACATACAAACAGATGCAGATGGAACCAATCACCAGATTCCCCCACAGAGCCTTGCGGTTGGTGGACAGGAGTCAGGTGAGGCGGCAAAGGTGGTGGAGCCTGCTATCACCCCACCAGTGGGCGTGGTCGAGGAAGATGGGGTGAGGCAGGCAGGAGGCGGAGCTGGAGTGGAGGGGGCGGAGCCAGAGGGGGACAACAGTCATGGGAGTGGTGAGTCTGATGAGACCGGCAGCCTGTTGACTGTTATGTCAGAGGAGGTGGTGGTGGTGGTGGAGGAGAGTGAGGGCCATTCCAGCGACGCCTCACACCCCAATGCACAGCCAGGTATCAAAAGGCCAGCGGATGAATGTCTCCTCATGCTCTTGGAGCTGAGGAGAAGAAGGGTAGAGCTGACCCTCCAGACAGCTCGCCTGTGGGAGAGGACAGAGTCTACCCTGAAACCAGTTCTCAAAACTCTGTGTCTTTCATCTGTTCGTTTGACATTAATAACCCTATTTTGCAATCGTCACCAATACCTAAACTTGGAGACAAGAGAATGACAGAGATGCCTAGTAGGGAGCACGTGCCAGATACCCCGACATCTGAAAATGTAGATGTACAGGAATGGCTATGTGGACAACGTGGAGGGCTGCCATTTTAAATTGATTTTAACCTGCTGGTTTTTAGTCTTTTAAAATGGCTGGCCTACTGTTTTTAACCATACTCATGGCCTTCACCGTTTCCACCCTCAATGTGAGAAGCGTGAGGTTGAGAGTTAGAGCCCAAAGTGTTTTATCCTTCCTCAGTGCTTTTAATTCTGATGTGTTTTTATTACAAGAATGCTCGCTGCCTTTTTTTAAATCTTATAGGGAGTGGGAGGAAAAATGGCCAGTGGGTCACTCATTATGGAGTGGCTCAAATGAGAACAGGGCGGACGGCGTGGCCATTTTAATTAAAAAAACCCATATCCTGGTGAAGGGCAGCACAGTGGTGAGAGACGGGCGGGCTCTTTTAGCTCATCTGACTTACTTGGGGAGGGATTTTAACCTTCTCAATGTGTATGGTTTTAATGAAAAGAACAGTAGATACAGCCTTTTAGAAGACCTGCAGCCCCACATGCTAGGTAGGGACCCTTTAGTGGTAGGGGGGATTTTAATTGTGTTTTAAGTAGGAAAGGCAGGAAAGGGGCGGGGGAGGTTTTTAAAGTAGACAAGACATCAGTTTTATTGCAGGGCATTTGCAGGGATTTTAAGTTAGTGGACTGTTTTAAAACCCTGCATCCTAGAGAGGAGGGCTTCACCTGGCACAGTGGTGATGGCACCAGAGCCTCTCGCATTGACTATGTTTTTACACGTGACTGCCCGCCAACTGATGCTAGATTATCCCCCCTTTTCTTTTCTGATCACGCTATGCTTTCTACCACCCTTTCACTTCCCTCAGGTGTGACGATAGGGAAGGGTCTGTGGAAACTGAACTGCTCCCTGTTAGAGGATAGGGAGTTAGTTAGTCAGTACAGGGAGCAGTACAGTCAATGGCAGACCCTTCAAGACTGCTACGATTCACAAGCACTTTGGTGGGAGATGGTGAAGGGCAGGACCCAGACTTTCTTCAGAGAGGCAGGTAAGAGAAGGAAAGCTAGGGACGACAGACGCATGTTGGGGCTGCAAAAAAGACTTCAAAGGTATTTTAATCTCCAGCAACACGGCTATGATTTTAATGACTTGATAAATCAAGTAAAACAAGAGATGGCAGCACTAGCAGAAATCCGAAGCAAAGGAATTATTTTAAGAAGCAGAGAAAAAGAAATAGAAGAAGGGGAGAAATGTACAAGATATTTTTTTAGAAAGATTGTCAACAGGAGGGAGGGAATTGTGAAGTTAAAAAGAGGGGATGGAGAGGTGGTCCAAGATGTAGATGGTTTAAACCACGTGGTGGAGGGTTTTTACAGAGAGTTGTACACGGAGAAAGACACTGATTTTAACACAATGACAGAGGTTTTAGGTTTTTTAAACAAAACAGTCCCAAATGATGTGCTTTTATCCCATGATTTTACGCTTTTAGAATTGGACACGGTTTTAAAAAGTTTTAAGAAAGGGAAGGCACCAGGCAACGACGGGCTTCCCTTAGAATTTTATCTGACTTTCTGGGATATTTTAGCACATGACTTGTTGACTGTTTTTAAAGACCTAGAACGACTAGAGCGACTACCGGACAGTTTTAGGTTAGGGATAGTCACACTTTTACACAAGAAGGACGACAAGACTGACCTAAAAAACTGGAGACCAATCACCCTTTTAAATGTTGACTGTAAGCTTTTTAGCAAGCTTTTAGCCTCACGGTTGTCCACGGTTTTAGGGGAGGTGATTCACCCGGATCAAGCCTGTGCCTTACCGGGGAGGAGGATCACCGACAACCTCGTACTGATCAGAGACACCATCTGTTATGCGAGAGACAGAAACATTCGGCTTATAGCACTAAATTTAGATTTTGAAAAAGCTTTTGATCGGGTCTCGCACCAGTACCTTTTCAAGGTACTGCAAAAAATGGGGTTTCCAGGGAGGTTCATAGCATGGGTGGGTTTGCTATACAAGGACGTTAGCAGCAAATTTGTTGTAAATGGGCACCTAACAAACGCAGTAGAAGTGCACTGCGGTGTCCGTCAGGGATGTCCGTTATCCGCCCTCCTCTACATCGCCGCCATCGAACCCCTGGCACAGATCTTGAGAAGGGACCAATGGATCAAAGGGGTAAGTATTCCAGGGTGTGGGGGGGACACAGCCAAGTGCTTTTTATACATGGACGACGTGAATCTTTTATGCACTGACAGGACTTCTGTTGACAGGACGCTGGACTTGACTGACTACTACGGACGGGCCTCTGGTGCCAAGCTAAACAGAAACAAAACCCAAGCCCAATTTTACGGTCCATGGACAGCGACTGACATGACAGGACTGCCACTGACAGTGACCCAGACTGACCTGAAGATACTCGGGGTAAAATTTGACCGACAGGGAGGGGGTGACACCAATTGGCCAGACCTGCTAGGGAGAGTTAGGCAGAGACTGGGGTACTGGGGACTTAGAAGACTGACGATGGAAGGGAAGGTTTTAATCATCAAATCTGTGATTTTACCACTGCTTTTGTCTGTCTCCTCAGTTTTTATGCCACCCCGACGAGTGATCCTGGTCCTGGAGCGTGCCATTTTTTATTTTCTGTGGGGGTCGAAGTGGGAGTGATGAAGAAGCCAAAGGAGAAGGGGGGGAAGGGTGTTCCAGACCTGTTTTTATTTTTGGCAGCCTTTACACCACACTGCACATCACACACGCTACAGCCCCATCCAGAGACAACAAGACTACCGCTATGGCCAGATTCTGGATGGCGTCTTACCTCACGCACCTCAGGCTTTTACCAACAGACCTCAGATTCCCAGTGTCTTTTAACCTGCCACCTGCCTACGCTGACATAAAAAAGTTTATACGGCATTTTAATCTCGAGCAGGACGTGGATGTTTTAACTGATCACCGCTCTCTTCTCTCTCTTGTGCAGGAGCGGGAAGCAGTGAGCCCAGTGCCCGGGCTTGCATTGGGCAAGCCCCAGACCGTGTAGCACAACGTGAACCACCCTGCCCTCCCCAACAGACTCCGGGACCTGTCGTGGATGGTCGCACACAACATCCTTCCAGTCAGGGCTGTGATGCACTCCCGGGGCATGGCTCCACACTCGACGTGCCCCCGCCCTGGCTGTGGCGCCCAGGAGACGGTGCGGCACTTGCTCTGGAAGTGTTGCAGTGCTGCAGACCAGTGGGCGACAGCCGGCTCCCTGATAAATTCCCGTACTCAACCGGTAGGGGGTGGTCTCACAGCACAGCTGGTGCTGTATGGGGTGGGCCAGGAGCACCGGACGAAAACAGAACACGCAAGGCTCTGGCTCACCCTCGCCGCCATCAACGACGCCATATGGACCACCCGCAACCTGCTGGTGAGCAGGCGCATGCACATTCCCCCCGTGGTTGCGCTCCGTAAGGCAGCGGTGACGGTGGACGCGGCCGTCGCCGCAGGCGGCGGGCCCTAGGACGTAGCCACAAAGAAGAATGGCCTCTGCGCTCATTCGGACGAGGGAGACCGAAGCCCACAACAAAAAGGTCGGGCACTGCTCTAAAGACCTTTCCTGACACTCACGCTCGCGGTGAGCGGTGAGAGTGGAGGACCGGCCATAAAACGGCAGGTCCCGAGAGATCAGAACTGTTGGAGGGGACAGGGTGGGGATCTAACTTGTTAGGGTCTCACCCCGCTCCTGCACAATAAAAGACTGAACTGAGAAGAGAGTTTTTAACACCATCCACTTTTAACAGGCACTTTTTATTTACATTTACACTGACATACATCTGTTCTTAATGGCTTTTTAAACACTTGCTTTTAAAACCTGCTTTTACATCACAATGTCATTTTATTTGTCTTTTACATGAATATGATGGATTTTAAATGATTTTATTGGTGATGTACTACGTCTATGCATGGTTTTATTTCATTTTCCAAGAATTGCCGAGTGTTTTTAAATGATGCCATTTTTATGTATTTTATTTCATGGCTGCCAAAAAAATACTGATGTATGAGAAGTCTCAAAACAAAATGCCTGAAACTGATATGTAAAATGTGCAATAAAACATATCGAAAGAAAAAAATCTGTTCTTATCAGTCGGAACGCAAGTTACTATGTAACAGACTGGGAAGATTTGTTTGCAATGCTTGCAGGAGGAGACGAAGTTTAGACTGTCAACAATGTAGACATTAAGACGTAGTGGTACGACAGGTCAATAATGCGTCATGGAAGCATCCAGCTGTGATTATAATGTTCATGTCCCAATAAAATCAACTACATGAGGAACACGTGGAGATTTCTTTTGTAAGTGTTAAGTCTTGCAATGCAGAAAACAGACATGGAAGGCTGTGTGTCTGTGTCTGCCCTGGACACAAACGCGACGGACTTGACCGTGATGGACGTGTACGACATTGCCGCGATCGTGGGCCAGGAGTTTGAGCGGATAATCGATCAGTACGGCTGCGAGTCATTGCTGCGGCTGATGCATGGTGAGGAAAGACGATATCAAGGAATGGCTGGCTAGATTTTGTACTCTGAAATCTGAACCTATTGAAGTGAGAGACGCTGATGGTATTTGGGACTGCAGCTGGAGGGTCCGGGTAAAACAACGAGGGAGACCGAAGCCCACATCAAAAGATCGGGCACTGCTCTAAAGACCTTCCCTGACACTCACGCTCGCGGTGAGTGGTGAGAGTGGAGGATCGGCCGTAAAACGGCAGGTCCCGAGAGATCAGAACTGTTCATGTAGCCCTCACTGCAGCCCGCAGATCGGGGCGGTGCTCCTCCTAGGAGGAGTGGGTGGGGTTGCGGGAGGAGTGGGTGGGGTTACTCCCTATGACACCGGTTAGTGATTTATCGTAGAGCTGTGGGGTCTGAACGGCGGAGCTGGGTTGGGAAGGAGCGCTTGTTTTATCCGCCGGCTACTACTAGTAGGGCGGGGCGAAGGAAGTTTTACTGAGGTTATGGTTAGGGTTAGGTTAGGTTTAGGCATAGGTTTACTGAGGTTAAGTTTAGGGTTAGGATTAGGTTTAGGCATAGCCTAGTTTTATTGGGGTTGTGTCTTTATGGTTAGGGTTAGGTTAGGTTTAGGCATAGGTTTACTGAGGTTAAGTTTAGGGTTAGGATTAGGTTTAGGCATAGCCTAGTTTTATTGGGGTTGTGTTTAGGGTTAGGTTGGGGTTAGAGTTAGACGATGCTTTATGCGGTTACTAACCCTAACCATAACCTCAGTAAAACTATGCTTCGCCCCGCCCTACTAGTAGTAGCCGGCGGATAAAACAAGCGCTCCTTCCCAACCCAGCTCCGCCGTTCAGACCCCACAGCTCTACGATAAATCACTAACCGGTGTCATAGGGAGTAACCCCACCCACTCCTCCCGCAACCCCACCCACTCCTCCTAGGAGGAGCACCGCCCCGATCTGCGGGCTGCAGTCAGGGGCTACTCGAACTGTTGGAGGGGACAGGGTGGGGATCTAACTTGTTAAGGTCTCACCCCACTCCTGCACAACAAAAGACTAAAATGAGAAGAGAGTTTTTAATACCATCCACTTTTTAAAAGGCACTTTTAACAAACATTTACACTGCCATACATTTGTTCTTAATGGCTTTTTAAACACTCGCTTTTAAAACCTGCTTTTACATCCCAATGTCATTTTATCTGTCTTTTAAACAAATGTGATGGATTTTAAATGATTTTTATTGGTGATGTTTCTACTTTTATGCATTTTTTTTTTTTTTTTTTTTTTTTTTTGCTTTACAAGAACTGCTGAGTGTTTTTAAACTGATGCTATTTTTACGTATTTTTATTTCATGGCTGCCAAAAAGAAACTAAATGTATGAGAAAGTATTACTAAATGAAAAAGAAATGCCTGACATGAAATGTAAATGAAAAAGTGAAAAAAAATGTATTGAAAGAAAATTCGGGGAGGAGGAGGGAGCAAGTGAGAGGAGATGGACAGAGGGATGAGGGGATTACATAAAATGTTTAACCCATAGAGGGCGGGTTACCGCGGGCGCACTTCTCCCTTAGTGAACGGGTGCGCTGTGCTGTAAATAGACCTTAGTGGGCGGGAACCCCAATACGTGTTTCTGCTGTTTTTCAGCCGTTTCCGGGCCGATAGCCAATCAAATGCACCATAAATCGATGACGTATGGCTTCCTGGGTATCGCAAATGCATTTCCGGATTTTTTCATTGCTTGTTTTAGAGCAGGGGTGTCAAACTCATTTTGGGGTGGGGGCCGCATTGGACTTAATGTGACTTCATGGGGGCCGGAGCACCGCGGTGCCAGTCACGCCGCGGTGCCAGTCGCGCCGCGGTGCCAGTCATAGACCAGTCACAGACCAGTTACAGACTGCAAGCATGCACACGCATGTTTACGTACACAGCCATAATTTCTCCGCAACAGTATATCACACAATCAAGTTTATTATTAAGAGTAGCTACCGGTATTAATAGTTATTAATGACTTTCATTATTGGTTTTATACTTGTAGCCTAGATTAAGACATTTGCTATGGGAGATGCTATTTTTATTTACAGTGCGCCAATTAACCATTCAAAAATACAAAAAAATAAATTTCAAATAGTGTCTTAGCTGAAATTTGGAAATGGCTACACAACCCATGGAATTATGCAGACCTGCTTTTTATTGAAGTGATGGATCATTGAACATTAAAAAATAATGAATAACAATAACTAATGCTTCTAAAATACAGTATATTTTTTAAACTCTGAATTGGATTATTATTATTACCCGTATTTATATTTTAATAGCCAAGCTGTGATCTGAATGATCCCTCAGTTATAGACCCTTATATAGGCAGGGAGAAAACCATGAAAACCAGAATAAAGGGTGTACCAAACTTTTCTCAGTTGTTCCTAACATGATTTTTCACGTAGATTCCAATTCTGCTTGATACATTTTTGTATCACGCATAGTTAATGAGATAATCAAATATGCAAATTATCTCATTAATTATGCGCCTTACAATCCACATCTGCAATGTACATGTTTGTATTGTGCATAATTAATGAGATAATTACCATATTTGACACAGTGGTGGAAATACTGTAAGAGAAAAACCTAACAAATATGCAAATTATCTCATTAATTATGCGACTTACAAAAATGTGCTTTGCAGAAACGGATTCTATGGGACAAAATACATAAGAATCAACTGAGAAAAGTTTGGTAAAGCCTTTTATGAATTTATTATAGATTTTTTTCCCAGTTATTTGCGCCCTTGTGTCAAGTAAATTGACATATGGGATAAAATAACAGGGAAAACCATCTAACTATTCGATAAAAGGCTTTTTACCAAACTTTTCTCAGTTGATATTTATGTATTTTGACCTGTAGAATCCATTTCTGCAATGTACATTTTTGTATTGCGCATAATTAATGAGATAATTACCATATTTGACACAGTGGTGGAAATACTGTAAGAGAAAAACCTAACAAATATATGTGGAAATGGGTGTCAGAAACTGGAGGATAGAAGGAGCAATCACAGAGGGATCAAGTGTACAAGCTGTAGAAGGCCATCACTACTTCTGTGCAATTTGACTGCATAGACAGTAATTTGAGGCATTAAGATACTGAATCCTGACAATGGAAGGTGACTTGTTTGTAGCAGAATTCAGACATTCACTGGAATTGTGACTAGAATTCGAACGGCCTTCGGCCAGTCTCACTCTAGCGGCACGCCATCCAAGTGGCCAGTGTACGGTACTGTACTGTACTGTACGTACAGTATGGTGTGTATATACAACGTAATATATAGTACAATATTCTACAGTAAAGTATGCTACATTACACTACAGTGCAGTCTAGTACAATACAGCAAGATACAGTACAGTAAGGCCCGATGCAGTACAGTACAGTACAGTACAGTACAGTACAGTACAGTACAGTACAGTACAGTACAGTACAGTACAGTACAGTAAGGTACAGTAGGGTACAGTACAGTACAGTACAGTAAGGCCTGATGTAGTGTAGTATAGTACAGTAAGGTACAGTACAGTACAGTACAGTACAGTACAGTACAGTACAGTACAGTACAGTAAGGTACAGTAGGGTACAGTACAGTACAGTACAGTAAGGCCTGATGTAGTGTAGTACAGTACAGTACAGTACGTTGCAGTACAGTACAGTAAGGTGTATTACAGTACAGTACTATGCCATATTGTACTGTACTGTACTGTACTGTACTGTACCTGGCCTTACTGTACTGTACTGTACTGTACTGTACTGTACTGTACTGTACCTTACTATACTACACTACATCAGGCCTTACTGTACTGTACTGTACTGTACTGTACTGTACTGTACCCTACTGTACCTTACTGTACTACACTGCAACAGGCCTTACTGTACTGTACCCTGCTGTACCTTACTGTACTGTACTGTACTGCATCGGGCCTTACTGTACTGTATCTTGCTGTATTGTACTAGACTGCACTGTAGTGTAATGTAGCATACTTTACTGTAGAATATTGTACTATATATTACGTTGTATATACACACCATACTGTACGTACAGTACAGTACAGTACCGTACACTGGCCACTTGGATGGCGTGCCGCTAGAGTGAAGGCCGTTCGAATTCTAGTCACAATTCCAGTGAATGTCTGAATTCTGTTACAAACAAGTCATCACCATTGTCAGGATTCAGTATCTTAATGCCTCAAATTACTGTCTATGCAGTCAAATTGCACAGAAGTAGTGACAGCCTTCTACGGCTTGTACACTTGATCCCTCTGTGATTGCTCCTGCTTCTATCCACCAGTTTCTGACACCCATTTCCACATATATTTGTTAGGTTTTTCTCGTACAGTATTTCCACCACTGTGTCAAATATGGTAATTATCTCATTAATTATGCGCAATACAAAAATGTACATTGCAGAAATGGATTCTACAGGAAAAAATACATAAATATCAACTGAGAAAAGTTTGGTAAATAGAATAGTATCGAATAGTTAGAGGATTTTCCCTGTTATTTTATCCCATATGTCAATTTACTTGACACAAGGGCGCAAATAACTGGAAAAAATCTATAATAAATTCATAAATGGCTTTACCAAACTTTTCTCAGTTGACCCCTATGTATTTTGTCCCATAGAATCCGTTTCTGCAAAGTACATTTTTGTAAGGTGCATAATTAATGAGATAATTTGCATATTTGATTAATTATGCTAATTATCTCATTAACTATGCGTGATACAAAAATGTATCAAGCAGAATTGGATTCTACGTGAAAAATCATGTTAGGAACAACTGAGAAAAGTTTGGTACACCCTTTATTCTGGTTTTCATGGTTTTCTCCCTGCCTAATACTGGTGAAGTAACCTGACTCCGCCAGATGGGGCAGCAGAGAGAGGAGGAGGGAATACTCCTCTCTCTGCTGCCCCATCTGGCGGAGTCAGGTTACTGCTGAAGTATAGTTCTCACTTTGCAGTGCCAGTACACCCCCCCCCCCCTTCCCTCCCCCCTACACTCTCTGCGAGTCAACATTCCAATCAATTAAGTACTCTCAGCTGTGAAGCTACCGGACTAGTGCTCAGAGAAGAGAACTCAGAAGCATTTCTTTAAACGACCATAACTTTTGATAGGAACATGCTAGAGACTTACTTTTTTTTTTTTGATAGACTCAGACATTTTTGCTCTACAAGCCTGGGGCCGGATTAAATCATTGCGCGGGCCGCATCCGGCCCGCGGGCCGTATGTTTGACACCAGTGTTTTAGAGTATATATTAAATAGAGAGAACACCCGAGCTCCCCTCTCATCCACTTGCATTGAGTTGCTCACTCGCCTCAAGGTTCAGGGTGTTCTCTCTAGCTGTAGCATACTCTAAGGTTTTGGCCGGTAGCATTAGTATGTCGGAGAAAAGGGATCGTAGTGCTGTGTTTCAATGGCCCACGTAAGAGAACACAGAATCGAATATATTTCGTGCGAGGACCCCCTCGCACGAATATTTCGTGCGAGGGGATTTATGATACGGATGACCAGAAACAGCAGCGGAGATGAAGATTTTGATGATGATTATAGTGACGCGACGATCGGGGGTTGCAACACACGGACATCTCGAGGTAAGAACAAATAATACTATCAGCCGATCAGACAGAAATATTTGCTATTGTTGTTATACAGGAGGATACGGGAGGAGCATGAACAGCAATTTACTACAATGTCATTATAATGACGACGATTGGTGAACGCTATGTGTACCGTTATGCGCGGAATTTACCACAGCAACCACAATGATTAAGAATAGTGAACATTGTTTACCGTTATATGGAAACAATAAGCAACTTGGGCTTCTACAGTGACCATAACGGTATAATAATGACAACAAGGGGCGTCATTATTATATTCACATTATTATCTGGAAATACTATGTGATGATAGTACTATTGTACCACCGTGTTGTTATAACTTTATACATGGGTGAAAACGGTACTAAGATGACTATATCAATTCTAATATAAAAAGCATTTGTAAACAACTATACAATGGTGTATACAATAGTGATACTACTACTACTATAATAATTGTAATAGTAAAGAAAATAGACTACTACTAATATGATGATAAAATAGCTATGACATTTTACTTATGTACATTTTCTACAATTCTGTAATAATTATAAACAATGTAGAGAGAATAATGTCTGAACACATGATGGCTTATAGGTAAACATTTTTCTTTTATATGTGAATTTGCAGGTCCAGGTCTACAGCTCCACCATAACCAGCCAGCTGATGTGAACCACGCTGGAAGCTGAGATGGTTCCTGAACTTCTCTTGCTCCTTTTTGGACCTTCTGCAGCTTATTTGGGACAGCGTCTGAGTATGACAAGCTCAGAGACAACAGGATGAGCTGCGTTGTGTGGTTGGTAGAGAACTTTGGAACAAAGAAACGTACTCGTGCTACTGTTTTGCCAGGTATCTGTGTGCAAAGAGTGCTTTGGGAAGCACGTTTGCCGTTTTCTTTGACAAATGACACTGTGCATCATCCTCCCATCTCCTGTATAACAATTAGAGCAGTACTACGTTTACTAGTTTTATTGATTTTATTATCCTATATTTATTAGTGTTTTTTACAAAATAAATGTATTTTCTAATGGAACCCTATTGTGTCAGATCTCATATATATTGCTTCCATCTGCTACAGAGGCTAAGAAAGTAGACATTTCATTGATTTTATTATATTTTCTGAATTTGTAGACGTTTCAGATTTTGTGACAAAGGTTTGGACCAAGAAAGGTAACTGCCCTTGGAAGGCACAGGTGTAAGCTATCAAATGGGATTGTAATTTTGTTTCAATCTACTACAGAGGCTGGGAAATGACAGAAATGGTATTTTTTAGCAGACGTTTTACTACATTTTCATAATTTCTGACTTTGGTGATTTTTCTAAAATTGTGATAATGATTTGGACCATGGCAAGTAATTTTCCATGAAAGCCAAAGGTCTGAGCATTCAAATAGTTTTGGAATTTTGTTTCTAGCTGCTTCAGAGGCTGAGATATCATTTTTTTTTACTAGACGTTGACAGTCCTGTCAAGTTTTACAGAAAAAGTCAGGTTTTAGGGGTATTTTTCCAATCGGACTTAGGTTTTTAGGGCTTTTTTCTAACCGGACTTAGGACACAATGGGTTAAAAAAATACTGCTTTATTTGTAATGGTTTCTCAAAATAAAACATGTGGCAACTATGCAGCAGCAGAAATAATGACATTGAGTTATGTACTTTTATGTACACAATTGCTGCCATGTAAGACTTGACAGTTTTTAGGAGTATTTTTTAAGAGTGAAAGATGCTTTTGTGACATAATTTTGGTGTTCATAGCACAAAAAAAAGGCGCTATGAACACCAAAATGATGTCTCAAAAGCATCTGTCACTGCTCTATTGCAATATTCCAAGCTTTAGATCCAGTGACCAATATTTGGTTGAAAAATGGGCGTTAGTGTGGGCTGAGAAGGGCAGATGTCCATGCCCCATGTCCATGTCTGCATTATTTTTATTTTGGCATTTTAGTTTTTTTAAGTTCTGCAGGTGCTATTAACACCAGAATGATATCACAAGCATCTCCCAGGGAGCACACGCACACACACGCACACACACGCACGCACACACGCACACACAGTTCCCATTGTTGTATCATTACTGTTGATTTTGTTGTAGTTCTGCTACTTTTGAAACTTTACCGTGACATTAGCAGATCTAGAAATTCGTCAAACCACATCACAATGTGTTTTGAGCTTGTAGACCTGTCACTTTTTAAACTTCAGTTTGACACTAAAGAACTACAAACTTCAAACCACATCACATAATGTGTTTTGAGCTTGTAGACCTGTCACTTTTGAAACTTCAGTTTGACACTAAAGAACTACAAACTTCAAACCACATCACATAATGTGTTTTGATCTTGTAGATCTGTTACTTAAGTGTGACACAAAACCACAAAAGTTAAAACATGGATGGTGAGACGTTTCTGCCATGAAGACAACAGCACCAGTCAGCAAGCCAAACTGAATTGCAAGGTCTGAGTTGTATATATAGACAGATGGCTACAGCCCACAGCTGAACTCCACGGGGAAATTAGCAGCTGATTGGTTGAAGCAGCAATGGCTCTAACACGATTGGTTGAAAGAGCAACAGCTCACAGGTGACACTTAAGGACTGGAAGTGTGTGTGTGCGTGTGTGTGTGCGCGCGTGTGTGTGTGCGCGTGTGTGCGTGCGCGCGTGTGTGCGTGTGTGTGTGTGTGTGTGTGTGTGTGTGTGTGTGTGTGTGTGTGTGTGTGTGTGTGTGTGTGTGTGAGAGAGACACAGTTGTAACTTGAGCCTGTTGTGATTAGCTGTGTACAAGATGTACTATAGACCAATTATTTGTTTACAAACATTGGGACTGGATGCACGGGTGATCATTTCATGTAATCAATGAACCATATGCAGCCAAACACTTCCTGGTTGGGTTGGAGGTACGGGATCCTTCCTGTCGGCAGACTCCCATTCACTTTGCATGTATTGGTTGTGAATTTCTAGGAATAAAGTTCAGTTCTTTAAACCACACTTTTTCATTTGATAATACCATTTCATAGTACCATCTTCCATCTTCATATTTTGTATTATTTGTGGTGTGCTATTGACATGATCACATGAGTTAGAAATGTCTAAAATCTTCAGTTAAAACCGGGAGTTTTTCATGCATTTATCCATGTGTTGCCATATCCACTTTTTTATAAGCAAGCTATTGTATATCGCATAACCTAAGTTTTAATGGAAGGTTGAATAAAGCAGAACAATAGAACCGTTAGGTAGGCGCACTCTACTCAGAGTCCAACTTGTATTCTCAATGGCTGATGGGAGCAGATTCTTGCAGATCAATGTAGAGAGAAAATATTCACACTCGAATATTCACTTTATTTTCTCACGTAAAAGATAGCCTACTGAAATTATGAAAACTCATGAACCATAGTTCATGAGTTTTCTTTTATTTCATTTCTCTATGAAACTCTGAAATGAAATAAAAGAAAACTCATGAACTATATGTGAGTGCCGATATTTTCTCTCTAGGTTAAATAAAGTAACAGGTTGGATTTAGAGTAACTGTTGTGGTCCCCATGTTGATTCTAAGTCAGGTTGGTGGTCCCTGGTTCACAATCAGTTGAAACCCCATGTCATAGACCATGGTTGCTTATTTCTCTCACACAATCTGGAACAATGTACTTGCCCCGGTGTTGCCAGATTGTGTGAGAGAGATAAGCAATCAGACAATCATGAGTTATACATATACTGTACATTACATATTATGCATTATACTCTAAGACTACTTGAGAATAGCAGATCTGAAAGCTCATAGTGTGCCACTGTGATCTGATAGATTTGATATTTTCCAAAATAATTATTGTTTTATACAGATGAAAAATAAAAACCTGGCTGGCACAAAAAAAAAAAAAAAAAAAATACAAATGGGGATCTGTCATTATTTGCAAGCAAATTTACTGAAAAAGGTTGCTTATAAAAAGCGGACATGGCAACACTTGGAGAAATCCATGAAGTACTCATGATTATAACTGAGGATTTTAGACATTTCTCACTCATGTGATCATGTCAACAGCACACCACAAATAATACAAACTATGAAGAACTGGGAAATGGTATTATCAAATGAAAAAGTGTGGGTTAAAGAACTGAACTTTATTCCTAGAAATTCACAACCAATACATGCAAAATGAATGGGAGTCTGCTGACAGGAAGCATTGCAGTCCTCCAACTCAACCAGGAAGTGTTTGGCTGCATAAGGTCAATTAAAGAAAAAGGATGCCAGCACTCTAGAGTGCTGGCATCCTTTTTCTTTTGTTACATTCTTTGAGTCGTGCACCTTTAAAGCTGAGAAACTAAACCTGAGTGCTGCGGTCTCTCCTGCATTTTCTGCAGTCTTCTTCTGCATAAGGTCAATTCCCGATCTCCAACCATATTGTTTTGGGGAGCGTTGGTTTCACTCCATTCAACCTCCTCTTGTGTGTTGGCTAGAGAGGTGCACCCTAGGAGACATTTAGGCCCCGGCTACACAAGGAAAATATCCGTTCTTTTCCTCCTCCGTTGAAAAAAAAAATCCTGTCCCATTTAGTCTTTTTTTAATTCCTTTTTGTTGTTCTACTCTTAGTCGACTAAATGTCTTTTGTTATAGCTGAAAAAAACAACTAAACAAACATGAATTGACCTCCCCTATTAACGTCAGTATTTATTCATAATTTCAGTAGGCTATCTTTTACGTGAGAAAATAAAGTGAATGCAAAATTGGTGTCAGCAGTGAGATTCGAACTCGCGGCAAAAATGAACGCAGTCCAATTCCTACCACGATGAGCTATTAAGGCTGATGAAAGTCTGGGATTCCGGAAGGTAGACTACTTTAATGTAACATCCAGTAGAAGAGTTGCGACATTGAGGGGTCGGAAACTGAGTGCTCACACTGTTTAATGCAGCCTCGGAAGTTGTTGGTCATGTCATGAGCTGATGAGTAAGACAAGCGACAATGGGCACGGCACGCGCGGCGGTGACGTTATCGTTTTCATTTCACGTGTCGACACGGCTCCGCTACTCCGGATATTTTCGAATGTTTTCACTTATTTATCCGTTTGCAGAAAACTCTGTTTGAGTGACGTAAAACGCTGTTTGCGTGTAGTAGAAAGGCCCAAACGCCGGAATATGTCTGCGTTTGACAAAAGATCAGGAGTCGTGTAGCCGGGGCCTTATACTTCTTTGTGCAACAGTATTGCGCACAGAGAACAGCTGATATACAAGCTCACATCGCGTCATGGACGTGACTGCTGTGAGCTTAGACGTTGGCGTGTGCGACACCGTCACACGACAAAGCATAATTTATACTTGATGAGTTGCAGGTGCGCATGGGTTGCACAAAGCGAAGCCATCTAGTAAAAAAGTTGTGACATTGAGGGGTAAGAAAGTTTATTACTCTATGGATCAAGCTTCTGTTCACGCAGTCTGAAAGAGGGACAAGCTGGATTTTAAATAGGCCTACATTAGGCCTATTTTTATAGGCCTAAACTTGTCAGCTTTTTCAAAATATTGTACATTAAAAATTAAATTACTGCAAAACGATCTGCAGTTAAATCAAGGGTTTTTGTCCCTAATCCCTATTTCTTGACCTTTTGCCCATTATCTATGACGGTAGAGGAGCCGCCTGTAGAGGAGCCTCATGAAGTGAACGGAGTTTGCGCAACTCTGCCTATACTCTAGGCTCTGGCACAAACGGGCTGAGCTGCCGTGATGATGTTGAGCTGCACCTCTCGTTCTTATGACAGCGACTGGAGGTGTGGTTTTGAGGAAAACTGTTTTGAATTGCTACTATTGTTGAAGCACAACAGAACCCGAGGATTATATATTTCAAGGGCGAGAGATCAGAATAACAATCCTAATCATTTTTCCTCCATATTGGGATAAAATCAGCATCTAAAAGTTTGATGCTGCATGTTTTACAAGTGGGTGAAGTTGGAACTTTTCTATTGCATGTTATGAGAGGCAGGGTTCTTCTGCAGCCAGTTTGCATGCGCATACTGGTGTTTACTAGTGTGACGTTGTCTGTTAAGGCGTCTATAGCCTAATCCAGGGGTCGGGAACCTTTTTCTGCCGAGAGAGCCATGAAATAAGTACAATTCTGTGAGATCCATACAATTTCTAAAGCCTTAAATACAAGTACATTTGTACATTTTATATCATTTCAACACTTCACCTCAGGTTGAAATGTAGAAAAGGGGGCATCTGTGACAAGAATAAAGGGCACTATATTTAATTTTACTCACACAATTTCAACACACACAAGTACAATGAATCTGAGTTATTAAAAAAAAAAAAAAAAAAACATTCTTATGCTGTTGCTAATCAATGATTTTTTTTTTATCAATGCCACATACCTACAGTGACAACACAGCAACTGCTGATAGATTGCTTAGTGCTTACGTCTGTTGACTCATCCATTCATGTATGTCCTTTACTCGTGTTGCCTCAATTTGATCTGACATCATGATGGTACGATCATGAACAGTTTTTGCCAATGGATAGATAAATAGATTGGATAAAAACAAGTATATATTTGCCGCTTTCCCACTGAAATTACTGCAAACTTGCTTTCTAGTCACCGTTGACCGGCGCCGGTCCATGCGCAAACGAGTCTAATGACACTTTCTTTTATATAATTAACGATTTGTCTGCGAGCCAGATGCAGCCATCAAAAGAGCCACATATGGCTCGCGAGCCATAGTTTCCCGACCCCTCACCGAATCTATTAAAATGACAAAGTCTCTATTTCTCACTTAGCACGGGAGCTGGTGTTTACACACAGTATATGTGGGATCCAAGTGGTTCCAATCTGTCAAGTTAATAGACCTTCACAATAAAGGATTAGCAGTACTTGACTACAGAACATTACATCATCAACATCATCATCATCTCCCTTCAAAAAAAAAAAAAAAAGATGCCTGTGGTGGTAATCAAAATGACATGCAGAGAAACTAAGGCACTTAAACAACATCCTGAGCCATATTGTAAAGTAACAGTATACGGTACTTTGTCTTTGAGCAGTGTAAATAACATCAGCATGCTAAGCATACTCAAAGTACTGTAAATAGTTAAATGTACTACTTTTGGAAGAAACAATTACTTTCAGTAGGTCAATGACAATACTGTTTCAATCCATGAAAAGCCCTGCGTTACTGCGAACAATCAAATAACTTTGTAAGAGAACCCTTACGAAGTATATCACAGTTCAGGAAAGCAAATCGCTTCAATCAGGATCTTTTTTTTCCCCAATCCATCATCCAGTGCATTGAATCAAAATATGTTGCACATTGTTTGTTTGTTTGTTTGTTCGTTTTTTTCGTCGGGGCAGCCATCCGCCTACACCCTTTACAATAAATTACAAGTTGAGGACTTGCCTCAGCTTCATGACACATCCATACCTTGTGCACTGTGTGAACAGGTTCACACGCAGTCCCAGTCTGTCGTTGTTCACCCGGGTCTTCTCTGAGACAGAGCACCATTTCAACCAGGGCCGGATTTAGCCAGCGCTACTAGGGTGGGCTGGAAGAATGGCAGGGTGGGCATCTCCAAAGTTTTTATATGAAGCAGTGGTTTTCGACACCAGGGTCCATTTGGTTTCCATTTGGTTTCATTTGCGGGTCCATTTGGTTTCCATTTGGTTTCATTTTTACGCTCTCAAAGAGTTACATCTGGTTAACCAACTTTCCACCATTTAGCTGGGGACCACCTGGAACTCTCTCAAGGACCACTGGTGGTCCCCAGACCAATGGTTGAAACCCACTGATATTACCTATCATTGATCCGGCCCTGATTCCAACCCCCCCGCCATTCTGGGCATTGAATGCCATTTATCGGAATGGCAGGGTTTTGGAAAGACCCCACCACTCCGACAGCTAAGCACACCGCCATTACGATACCCCCCAAACTAACCTCAGCATAAAGAAGCAGTCATGTGACTTTTTATCCTCTTTATAGGGCTATATTGCTAACTTCTGTTTGTTGTTTGTATTCCTTCCTCAATACACAGATGGAGGTTTTAAGCTATGGTATAATAAGGAAAATAATCAGAGAAAGAAAAAAATCATGGCACTCCATTTCTTATATATTTATTTTATCTCTTGATCTCTATACTGTTGTAAATGGCATTATTGTGATGTGCTATAGTACCGTTGTTCTCACCTTGTGATGTATTTATTTTGGACCACAATGGAATTAAGTCTTATGACTTTTATGTGCTATCTGGATAAATATGTTCTGCTCTCTATGAACTGTATCATAAATATCGAATAATCAATCAATCAATCAATCTTTATGCTGGTGGAGCGATGCTCTCATTTGAACATCTGTCAAAGATACCAAATCCCAAACAAACACTTTTTCAAATATTTACAAACATGACAACAAAATGTGTCCGGATAATGTATAACTATACTTGAGAAAACATTAACCTCTGAAGAGTGGAGAGGGATGTCGGTATAAACCTGTCAGTTGAATACAGCACAGATTCAACAACAGATAGACTAAATGCCTGGAAGTTAGATATTTAAGAATACATAAATAACACAGAGTCTCTCTTAAGGCTGGTACACACTGCGCGATTTTTTGGGACTTTCATGACGTCGTGCACGACGTACCCTGTCACACTATGCGATTAAAATTGCATAATTCGTTGACGATCGTTTCTCTTGCAAGTGTTCACACTGCACGTTCCCGACGTATTGATGGCGGGGGCGGTGCTCACGAAAATATTACCACCGACGTAAAGTCGGGAAGGGAGGGTACCTTGCGCCAGTCTCTGTATATTATTATCTGACTGGTGTCACAGCATTGTTTCTTTATACACTATGCCCCATAAAGTCATCCGTATGGCGTTTTGGTGACGACAGACACACAGACAGTGAATCCATGCCAGTTGGCACAAATGTAACCAAATGGACCCACAATGTGCCTATAGTTCATCCTTTTGGTTACAAATAATTGACACATAAAGGGGAGAATTCCACCTATTTTCCACATTTTACTATGACAGAGATGTTTTGTGGAAATAATGATAAAACAAATTACCCATGTTCCGTTTCTTCCTGGAAATTGATGTAAAAAAAAAAAAAACATTAACATGGTCAAATACACCTTGACGCTGTCATCAAGATGTGATCACCATGTTAATGTTTATTATTATTATTATTATTATTATTATTATTATTATTATTATTATTATTATTATTATTATTATTATTAACATGGTGATCATTAAATAGCTTAAACACACGCACACGGTGTTGTGGAACGATCGGTTCTTTTGGTTACATCGTGTGCAGCATGCTGCTGCGGCGCTGCCTGGTTATATTACAAAGTGATTAAATAAATAAACGCATAACCACAATACCAAAAAGTGTAATATTGTGTAATATTGGAGCCAATCACCAATCACCTGCCATGCATCTGATCTGTCACACTTAAAAAAAAGTTGTCGTTTTTACACGCGGGGAGGGGAGAGAGAGAGAGATGACGGAGCCAAGCCAATAAAAGGTCAGTAACTATTTGTCATCTTCTCAGCGGTTTCACTGCATGGTTTGCATCCCTTGCGTCCACTATTTATTCAGAATTTGGCTCAAATTTTGAGCCACGGACCACCATTTGATGACATTTTAGCCCCACAGAACGCAAAATACCTCTTTTGTCCACAATTCCAGGTTGGATTTTCGGAGAAAACAAAATGGTCAAACATACAGATCAAAATGACGATGAGCCTAATCTTCTACATTCTCTAGTTGTGTAGACTTGGGATAATTCACATGATGAATATTAAATCTTGAGAGTGTGAACATGAAACCAAATGGACCCATTTGGCAAGGTTCCATTTGGTTTCATGTTTAAAGGTAGGGGAAGTGATTTGAAATTCATGGTGTAGTACCAGCCTGGTGCACTAGGGGCCCCCAAAAGTAGCTACACTATGTAAACCTGCTGCTCTCTCCTGATTGGAGGAGAATTGTGGTGACCTGGGGAACTTTTATTAGCTCCTCTGCTAACGTGGGGGAGGGGGAAACTCCATATGTGGTTTCCACACCTTATAATAGAGCATTTTAACAGAAAAAAATATTTTTTGGGTGATATCTGACAAAAGTGAAATCACTTCCCCTACCTTTAAGCTCTCAAAGAGTATATAGGCCTATAGTTAAACCAACTTTCCTTCCATTTAGCCTGGGGGGCCACCTGTTGGGGGAAAAAAAAAAACGTTAGGAGAAGCAGCCGCCTTGTATGTTTTTTATTTTATTTTATGTAAGCTACGTGGGTTTTGTAGGCTATCATCAATCAATGACCGCCGGCATTGTTCCCTTCCCATCGTCCCCTTTCACTCAAATGCGCAAAAGTTAATTTGAGTACAAAATAGGCCTATAGACAATGCATAAATCATTTGACACGCATTGTACGTTGTAGAATGTTGATCCCTGACAACTTTACGCACGGAGAGAGAGAGAGGGAGAGAGAAGGAGAGAGCGAGAGAGAGAGAGAGAGAGAGAGAGAGAGGGAGAGGGAGAGAGAGAGAAAGATGATCGAATTACAATGCCATACGTTTGTTGCGCGATGATGCTTTGGATCAGAATTATTTGAATGATAGGAGTGGTCACTGGTCCGTTGCTATAACAACAGCAACAACAACAACAGCCGCGCCAAGAGCAGGAGGGTGAGTAAAAACCACGACATGGAGACTCCCTACAGTAGGTTGGTATAACTTGCATTGCAAGTGATATCGCTTGGTAGGGTTCTCGTAACCTCTGTGCATGCGTACCTTGCTGTACTTAAAGCCATCCGGAGACGGCGGAGACAACTCGCACAGACGGCGGCAGCATTAATGTCTATCGCACCTCCAAAGACCCCACGGGCCTCTCCATATACGTGGGAGCGAGAGCGGTCCACGACTTTCTGGGAAGTCACAGTGCAGAGGCATTTCACGCCAGAGCTCTGGCTTGACAATTTCAGGATGTCTAGACAAACCTTCCAGAAGCTGTGTGACATCATGGGGCGTTGGACCACAGGAGCATTGCCATCGCCTGCCTGTGCCAACGGAGAAGAGGATAGCCATATTGTAGCTCTATACAAACTCGCCAGTTGTGCCGAATATAGGGTGGTTGGAGATAATTTTGGTGTCAGCAAAGCCACAGTCCATCGCTGTGTTTATGCTGTGTGCCGAGCCATAAGATCAGAGATGATGGCAGAGTACGTAAAATTGCCAGAAGTGAGGGAGGCGCAGGAAATTGCAGACTGGAACCACTCCTATTTTCATATACTGTACCTCAATTGTTTGGATCACTCGACGGGACACACATCCCAATACTACCCCCAGCAGATGGCTACGCCGACTACGCAGATAGGAAGGGATGGTGTTCCGTCAACCTCCAGGTTGTGGTGGACAAGGGTTTCATCCGATACCTGTGTGTGGGTTCACCTGGTGCCGTGCACAACACAGCAGAGTTCTGCACGTCACATCTTTTCAAGTGTGCTATAACAACACATCTTAACACATCAAACACACATTTCATTCTGAACCGACTTCCTATTATTTTGGCCTCTATTCCACCATCCATCAACCAACTCGTCCTTCATGTGGGAGTTAATGACCAGCAATCCGCCACCACAAAAAAATAACTTTAAAAACATCCTCAACCTCCTCCTCAGTAGTGGTAAACAATTATTTATCTCCGGACTGATTCCGCTGTTGCGCAGGGGGGAGGCGCGCTTCAGTCAGCTACTTGATCTCCACTACTGGCTTCAGTCAGTCTGCTACTCCTGTGGCGTGATTTACATACACAACTTTCACCTGTTTTGGGCTCGTCCAGGCTTCTATGTGATGGCCTGCACCCAAGTGTATTAGGAAAAAAAATCACTTTCATTTACCATACAGCGCACTCTCAACGCTGCTACTGTGGAAAGCACCGTGTCTCACGGGGCCCACTATCACTGACTGCTGGTCCATCACTCAAATATTAGCCCGTGAGCCAGAGGGGTTGGTCGCTACCAAAAAGGTGAATAAGGCTCATAGTGATTTTTGTCATGGTATACATGTCTAGAGTTAGAAAATATGTGATAGCCTTGCACCAGTAGTAGCTTTATGAGTGCTATCATGTATTTTATTGTAAGAACACTATAGGCGGAAATTGCATGGGTCAATATATGAAAGCATACTATTTAACTACAATGACAACAAGAATTAACAAGGTTTTTCTTTTTTCCATTTCTATGAGGTGTCTAGAACAACATATTAAAAGTTCTAAGAAATCGTATTTGCAGAAGTATGTGTAATACTCATCATTCCAATATGTGTGCCAATAGCGCCAGACAACAATACACTCCAATGGGCTTATTTTTTGCTTTAATCCTATCACTCAATGAAACTTTTCAGAATGGAAGTTGACATGAAAAGTAACATTTTTTGTATCATTACTTTTTTGTTTTAATGAATTTGAATGTGCAAATGAGCTCAAAGCTCATTAAAATGTGGCCAAAATACAACCTTATTTCCCCCTATAGCGATGCTGTGCTACGAGCTTTTAGATCTGCTAATCACAATGAAGCATGACAGTTTGATGGCAATGTTGCTTTTGGACTGGCTTCTAACCTGAAAACTGTCCAGGGTTATACCCCTGTACCTGGGGTCATGGAGGTGCACAAGCCTCTCCCCCTTGTTTTTGGCCTTTATATCAGATAAAAAAAAATATGTATAGTGAAAGGCATAACTCAGTGACTATTGGGCTGATTTGGATGATTCTGACATCAAAGTCTACATTTTCGGTATACTTTGAATAGAGAAAATGTATACCCTCTACACGGCATACCTTGTTATAAAGGTGACTAATAAACAATTACATACAATACCAACCGCTATTTATTAAGGTAGAGAAAATAATTCCAAAGTTAGGTTGCCAAACTATGTGTTTACATTTTTCTTGGATTTGTTTTGTTTCTCCTGTTGTCTTCTGAGCTGTGGATTAATGTTGCACAGGTTGCTTAGGGGCACCCCTTTTCATAAATCTATAGATGCCAATGGCTGTATTGAACTATGTGACCTCTTCCTCATCAGAACTGTTCTATTCCAACCGTTGGTGTGAGTTCCTTAGTTGCTTGGTTTGTAAAGATCTGGAGTATGCCGTGGTCTGTACATCTCAACAAGGAAGCTTGTGTACTTGTGCACATTTACAGGCCAAAAACCTAAATACTTCTGATGCAGGTGCTGTACGCATCCGCTAAATTGCTAACCGTCTACCATCAACAGTCCATCCATTCTGTATATGATCTGGTGCAGATGAGTGAGTCTGCAGGAAGGATTTCCATCGTCAATTCTGATATCATATTGGGCATGGAAAAATAGCCATTCTCTACATGATGGGAGTTGACTGGAATCAGCCTCCCCTCTCCAGGTTCAGAAAAGCTGGTAGTGAATCTCCTTTATGTCACTGGAGGTGGTCCCAAAGAGGTTTCAGCTACAAGTGAACGGTGGCAGGTGTTCAAAGAGCTCTGTCGAGGCATCCTCAGTTTGGCCAAGATAAAAAACAGAAAGCCTGGATTAACAAGCGGAGCAGACTGGCCTTCAAGTGGTAGTCAACCTTTCGGTGTGGGCGTCGCTCCAAGTGATGTGACGTAGCACAGCAGGGGAAGGGCCGAGGCTGCTGACCCGTTTCTGAGATCAAATCAGATCTAACCGATCTACCGCCGTGGCTGAGCTGGTCCCCGCCCCTTTAAGCCAAAATCACTGCAGGTTATTCTAAAAAAGCACTAAATGTCACATCCTGTAAATGTGTGTAATGCAACCAGACTGTCACCAAGGTTTTCTCCCAAACCAAGGTCCCAAACTTGTGTATGTTCATTGTGCGTGCGTGTGTGTGTTAAAGTAGTTAAATCACCCTTGATTCTGTGATGTTTAATTTCAAGGGGAAGTCATTGTGGGTTTGGCTGGTATGGCTACCAGAAGTATACCAGAAGTGTGTATGTGGCTGTTGTTATATTATGATTTTCCTCATTTTCAATTTGTCCGTCCATGGTACAAACATCAGAAATGTTCATACAAGTGAATTATTTAGAGTTCAGACAATGATTAATTATATAGTCATAACATAATCAGATTATTAGCCTAAACCACTATTCAGATACTCTACTCACACATTTTGGCATTCCTGGATGTCTTACGAACATAATGACACCACATATGCCTTTTGATGGCAAAGATAATTCGTCCAGCCCATCTGGTCAGGTGTCAGTGTGACTACTTCACAGTCGCAGAATCCCTCCCTTCCCCCAGTGATGTTCATGTTTGATAATTAGTATATATTTTTTTAGCCTATTACACTACACTATTATACTATTCTATGAATTACAATATTTTAGGTTATGCACAAAATTAACTTTTCTTTCATGAAACTGAAGTACATCTTTTATAATGTAAAGTTGGTATGTTGTCACTGCCTATAAAAGATAACATTTCAAGAGATTCTCATTTTAACAACTTTTCTGAACAATATATATAGTCTGAGCTTTATGACTATAACTATGACTGAAATAGGTTCAATAATAAGAGAGAATCATCAGTTTGAAGTAGAATGATTAATTCGGATTTTGAAAACGGTACTATTTTGGCATGTGATCATAAATGGAGTGATAACACACATAAAGCTACCACAGATGCAAGACTATCATATTTTTCCTAGTACTAGGGGTGTAAATGAAAACATGTATTTAAGCTTTAACAAGGTTCTAGGTCATTAGATAAACTAGGCTAAAACTATCATGAATTGAAATGACGAAAATGTGATATATTATTTTTCTGCTGATTTTTAACAGGCTACTATTTTTTTATAGTAACAACATGGTACTTACTTACTTAACCATTTTCCCATTTTTGCTTATTTACTACATCTTGTAACTATAATGTACTTTGATCACAGTACTATTTTGACAAATAAAACATTGTACCGTGACCTTGTTGTTGTTGTTGTTGTTGTTCTGTTTTAAGGTTTAAAGGTATCTGGACTTTTTAAAGTCGCTGAAAGGGACTGGGAATCACTACACACACTGAAACAATTTTAGGAACTAACCTTTATTTCTCAAGTTGTGTCTTTATTGTGTGAGAGAGAGAGAGTGTGTGTGTGTGTGTGTGTGTGTGTGTGTGTGTGTGTGTGTGTGTGTGTGTGTGTGTGTGTGTGTGAGAGAGAGAGAGAGAGAGAGAGAGAGAGAGAGAGAGAGAGAGAGAGAGGCAGACAGACATAACAGTGGTTCTCTCAACTATTTCACGCCGTGACCGTCTCTCACTGTCTCTCTCAAAGAAAGGGAGGCCGGGGGGTACTTGTGTGCCTACATCTCCATTGTGCCCACTCGGCCAGCATTCACAATGGTCATCCACTCCACCCATAATGTCTCATTCAAATACCCTAACCTGTAACTGTAGGCTAACTGTATACATTATATCAGTGGTTTTCAACCTTTTCATACCAGGACCCACTATTTATTCAGAATTTGAGCGATGGACCACCATTAGATAGACCCCAAAGCTAAAGATTTCTTTTACTTTTGTCAACAATGCTAGGATGATTTCAGAGAAAACAAAACAATCCAATATACAGATCAAAATGACCATTAATCTTCTACATTCGTTAGTTGTGTAGACTTGAGACAATTCACTTGATAAATATTTTAACTCTTGAGAGTGTAAACATGAAACCAAATGGACCCGCAAGCATAGATCATTTTGCGGCCAAAAAAAAGAAAAAGAAAAACGTCTGAGAGCGGTTGTTTACAGGCAGTAATAACAATGATGAAAACAAAAGTCATGTTAAAACACATTATAAAAGCCATGGAGGTTTACCCTTTATCGGGACAAACAATGTTATAATCTAAATATTAAGGAGTCTAGCGCTCAAGTGTTGTTTTTCATTTTGAGAACAGACGCGAATGGCTGTCTGCAGTGAGCAGTGTTGTATCTAGTAGAAGAGTTGCAACATTGAGGGGTCAGAAACTGAGCGCTCAAGCGCTGTTCATGTAGCTCAAATAGGGACAAACTGGAGTTGGAAATTAATGTCATCGAAGGTGGCACAAATATGAGCTGTTTTATGGATGTTTTCAACATGTCAACGGTACCATTATTGTACAGTAACAGTGTTATTGTACAAGAGCGTTTATGTTGCACTATTACTAAAACGATCTAAAATAAAGCAACTTAAGACCATTAAAGTTGGGCTGTTGCCTGAGTTCAATGCATTTCTGCCTACTTTGGGTCCAGAACTTGTCCCTTTTTCAATATAAGCCTATGCAGAAAATCCACCATTATGAACTGAACGGAGTTTCCTTATCTCTGTCTGTAGGCTAAACTAAGCTAACTAACGCAGGGACGTAAACATGGTTTTATGGGGTCTGATTTTGTTGTGGAACTGGAAAGGGCAGTTGTTTTACAGACAGTCAAATGGGCAGAGTCGGAATCTTCCTTTAATATCGATGTGCTCACGTCCTCCCCGCAGAAAGTTGTCAAACTAGGAGATGTGACTCCACACTGCAGAGATTCTGACAACAGAGCCTGTTTCGAACGTGTTATCCACTCTCCTCCTCATCCGTCACAATGTTTTTAAAAGAAAATACGACAGAACGAACCGTTGCTCATTCATGCAGTGCAGCCATGCGTCGCACGCACACACCATGCACAGAGGACGTACTTAGGAAAAGTGACATTATTTAGATGTAAACAGCGCAGCTTTGGCTTAAGAAAACAACAACAATGCGAGCTGCACACATCATCACACTGGGACTCGACTGTAACCCGCGACAACAGCGTTCCATGACCAATCCCAATCATGTATGCAAATCGCTGAGTCGCCCCGTTACACCCACAGAGAGAGACGGGAAACATACCGAAAATA
This sequence comes from Benthosema pterotum, assembly GCA_039105355.1. NCBI lineage: Eukaryota > Metazoa > Chordata > Actinopteri > Myctophiformes > Myctophidae > Benthosema > Benthosema pterotum. The sequence goes on from CM076987.1 coordinate 39,696,229, forward strand.
CTCGCTACTTTGGCAAATAAATACACATATTTAATTTCTCCAAATCATCTAACTGTTTGGAGGGATAGTAAGATCAAAGTTCAAACTGTATTCATTAATTAAAAAGTGAACTTGGTTAAAAATGACAAAAAAATCACTTTCATGGCTCCCAGGGGAAATTAGCATTGTGTGACATGGGGCATAAAGCACCAGCTCTGATCACATATTTATTCCAACTTCTTGAGTCGTCTTGACTGAACTGCTAAAAGTACAGTATACTGTGACTTTACACATGGCACAGGATGTTGTTTAAGTGCCTTAGTTTTTCTGCATGTCATTTTGATTACTTCCACAGGCATCTTTTTTGTTTTTTGTTGAAGGGAGATGTAATGTTCTATAGTCAAGCACTGCTAATCCTTTATTGTGAAGGTCTATTGACTTGACAGATTGGAACCACTTGGATCCTGACATAAATAAACACCAGCTGTAGGAGATCATCCTGTCTTGACTCACCCAAACTTGTGAATTGTTCACCTGTGAGCTGTTGCTCTTTCAACCAATCATGTTAGAGCTGTTGCAGCTTCAACCAATCAGCTGCTAATTTCCCCATGGAGTTCAGCTGTTTGGCTTGTTGAATGGTGCTGTTCTCTTCATGGCAGAAACATCTCACCTTCCATGTTTTAACTTTCTGTGGTTTTGTGTCACACTGAAGTAACAGGGACCGTGTGTGAACATAGAGCTGAGGGAACATAGAGCTGATCAAGGGAACATAGAGTTGAGGGAACATAGACATGACCCCAAGTAACAGATCTACAAGCTCAAAACACATTATGTGATGTGGTTTGAAGTTTGTAGTTTAATGTAAAACTAAAGTTTAAAAAGGAACATATCTACAAGCTCAAAACACTATGTGATATGGTTTGAACATTGTAGTTCTTTAGAGTCAAACTAAAGTTTAAAAACTAACATATCTATGAGGTCAAAACACATTGTGTTATGTGGTTTGAACTAGATCTGCTAATCACAGCTAGTCACAGTACAGTTTCAATAATAGCAGAACTACAACAAACTCAATATAAATTAAAGCTGCAAGCAGCGATTAACGGGCCCTCGATCGTGCAAGTTTCGGGCAAATATTGGCCAATCAGAAAAGAGGACGCGGCTAAGTCACAAGGAGCAAAAACATAGTCCAATGACACCACCATTATGTCTCTATGACATCGCGTTGAGGAGTTATGGCAGGAAATAGTATCGACCAATCAGAAGAGGGGGCGGGGCTAAGTTACACCAATCAACGTCAGGGACGCGTCAGGGACTCATTATTAGTCCAATGATGTCACCCATATGTCTCTATGACATAGCATTGTGGAGTTATGGCAGGAAATAGTATCGACCAATCAGAGGAGGGGGCGGGGCTAAGTTACACCAATCAACGTCAGGGACGTGTCAGGGACTCATTAAGCAGTCCAATGTTACCACCCATATGTCTCTATGACATAGCATTGAGGAGTTATGGCAGGAAATAGTATCGACCAATCAGGTGCAAGTACAGGGGGCGGGGCCCCTCTTTTGATTGGTCGATACCAATCAGGACGTCAGGGACTAATTACCGGGTCCCATGATGCCAGCCATATGTCTCTATGACATAGCATTGAGGAGTTATGGCAGGAAATAGTATCGACCAATCAGAGGAGGGGCGGGGCTAAGTTACACCAATCAACATCTGGGACGCGTCAGGGACTCATTACCGGGTCCCATGATGCCAGCCATATGTCTCTATGACATAGCATTGAGGAGTTATGGCAGAAAATAGTATCGACCAATCAGGTGCAAGTACAGGGGGCGGGGCCCCTCTTCTGATTGGTCGATACCAATCAGGATGTCAGGGACTCATTACCGGGTCCCATGATGCCAGCCATATGTCTCTATGACATAGCATTGAGGAGTTATGGCAGAAAATAGTATCGACCAATCAGGTGCAAGTACCACTTCCTGTTTGGCGGCGAAGTTTTGCGCTCCGCCACGGTGGCGCCGTTTTACGAAAACTCACGATTAACACAACTTTTCATCGTCAACGTCTTTTCTGCTTGCCGAGCGATTTTTTTTCCGAACGGACGCCCCTGCTCCGACGAGTTCGCCAAAATGCGACATGTGGAAATGGCCTAAATTGCACCAAAACGCAGCCTTTATTTTGAAATAACCGACTTCCTGTTCGGTTTCGGACGCGGCACCAAGAGACTTTTTTTTAAGTTGCGACATGATACAGGTGCGTGCCGATTTTCGTGGATGTACGTCAAACCGTATGGTGGGGCTTGAGGCACGAAGTTTTCTAGGGGGCGCTGTTGCACAATTAGGCCACGCCCACTTTTAACAATTTTAAAATACGAAATTTTTCGCCACTAGGAACGTGCGTGCCAATTTTCGCAACTTTTCGTGTACGTTATGCGGCCGAAAAACACAATTTATTTCGGTTAAGAAAAAGAATAATAATTAAAGCTGCAAGCAGCGATTAACGGGCCCTCGATCGTGCAAGTTTCGGGCAAATATCGGCCAATCAGAAAAGGGGACGCGGCTAAGTCACAAGGAGCCAAAACATAGTCCAATGATACCACCATTATGTCTCTATGACATAGCATTGAGGAGTTATGGCAGGAAATAGTATCGACCAATCAGAGGAGGGGGCGGGGCTAAGTTACACCAATCAACGTCAGGGACTCCATACCGAGTCCAGAGATACCTCCATCATGTCTCTATGACATAGCATTGAGGAGTTATGGCAGGAAATAGTATCGACCAATCAGAAGAGGGGGCGGGGCTAAGTTACACCAATCAACGTCAGGGACGCGTCAGGGACTCATAACTAGTCCAATGATGTCACCCATATGTCTCTATGACATAGCATTGTGGAGTTATGGCAGAAAATAGTATCGACCAATCAGAGGAGGGGGCGGGGCTAAGTTACACCAATCAACGTCAGGGACGCGTCAGGGACTCATAACTAGTCCAATGATGTCACCCATATGTCTCTATGACATAGCATTGTGGAGTTATGGCAGAAAATAGTATCGACCAATCAGAGGAGGGGGCGGGGCTAAGTTACACCAATCAACGTCAGGGACGCGTCAGGGACTCATTACGCAGTCCAATGCTACCAACCATATGTCTCTATGACATAGCATTGAGGAGTTATGGCAGGAAATAGTATCGACCAATCAGGTGCAAGTACAGGGGGCGGGGCCCCTCTTCTGATTGGTCGATACCAATCAGGACGTCAGGGACTCATTACCGGGTCCCATGATGCCAGCCATATGTCTCTATGACATAGCATTGAGGAGTTATGGCAGAAAATAGTATCGACCAATCAGGTGCAAGTACCACTTCCTGTTTGGCGGCGAAGTTTGGCGCTCCGCCACGGTGGCGCCATTTTACGAAAACTCACGATTTCCATAACTTTTCATCGTCAACGTCTTTTCTGCTTGCCGAGCGATTTTTTTTCCGAACGGGCCCCCCCGCTCCGACGAGTTAGCCAAAATGCGACATGTGGAAATGGGCTAAATTGCACCAAAACGCAGCCTTTATTTTGAAATAACCAACTTCCTGTTCGGTTTCGGACGCGGCACCAAGAGACTTTTTTTTAAGTTGCGACATGATACAGGTGCGTGCCGATTTTCGTGGATGTACGTCAAACCGTATGGTGGGGCTTGAGGCACGAAGTTTTCTAGGGGGCGCTGTTGCACCATTAGGCCACGCCCACTTTTACAATTTTTACCATACGTAAATTTACGCCACTAGGAACGTGCTTGCCAATTTTCGCAACTTTTCGAGTAAGTTATGCGGCCGAAAAACGCGATTTACTTTGGGTAAGAAGAAAGAATAATTAAAGCTGCAAGCAGCGATTTACGGGCCCTCGATCGTGCAAGTTTCGGGCAAATATCGGCCAATCAGAAAAGGGGACGCGGCTAATTCACAAGGACACCAAACATAGTCCAATGATACCACCATTATGTCTGTATGACATAGCATTGAGGAGTTATGGCAGGAAATAGTATCGACCAATCAGAATAGGGGGCGGGGCTAAGTTACACCAATCAACGTCAGGGACGCGTCAGGGACTCATTACTAGTCCAATGATGTCACCCATATGTCTCTATGACATAGCATTGTGGAGTTATGGCAGAAAATAGTATCAACCAATCAGAGGAGGGGGCGGGGCTAAGTTACACCAATCAACGTCAGGGACGCGTCGGGGACTCATTACCCAGTCCATTGCTGCCACCCATATGTCTCTATGACATAGCATTGTGGAGTTATGGCAGAAAATAGTATCGACCAATCAGGTGCAAGTACAGGGGGCGGGGCCCCTCTTCTGATTGGTCAATACCAATCAGGACGTCAGGGACTCATTACCGGGTCCCATGATGCCAGCCATATGTCTCTATGACATAGCATTGAGGAGTTATGGCAGAAAATAGTATCGACCAATCAGGTGCAAGTACCACTTCCTGTTTGGCGGCGAAGTTTGGCGCTCCGCCACGGTGGCGCCATTTTACGAAAACTCACGATTAACACAACTTTTCATCGTCAACGTCTTTTCTGCTTGCCGAGCGATTTTTTTTCCGAACGGACCCCCCCGCTCCGACGAGTTGGCCAAAATGCGACATGTGGAAATGGCCTAAATTGCACCAAAACGCAGCCTTTATTTTGAAATAACCGACTTCCTGTTCGGTTTCGGACGCGGCACCAAGAGACTTTTTTTTAAGTTGCGACATGATACAGGTGCGTGCCGATTTTCGTGGATGTACGTCAAACCGTATGGTGGGGCTTGAGGCACGAAGTTTTCTAGGGGGCGCTGTTGCGCAATTAGGCCACGCCCACTTTTAACAATTTTACCATACGTAAATTTACGCCACTAGGAACGTGCGTGCCAATTTTCGCAACTTTTCGTGTACGTTATGCGGCCGAAAAACGCGATTTACTTCGGTTAAAGAAGAAAGAAGAATAAACATTGCGGAATCAATAGGGCTTCGCACTTGCTTTGCAGTGCTCGGGCCCTAATAAACATTGCGGAATCAATAGGGCTTCGCACTTGCTTTGCAGTGCTCGGGCCCTAATTAAAGCTGCAAGCAGCGATTTACGGGCCCTCGATCGTGCAAGTTTCGGGCAAATATCGGCCAATCAGAAAAGGGGACGCGGCTAAGTCACAAGGAGCCAAAACATAGTCCAATGATACCACCCATATGTCTCTATGACATAGCATTGAGGAGTTATGGCAGGAAATAGTATTGACCAATCAGGTGAGGGGGCGGGGCTAAGTTACACCAATCAATGTCAGGGACGCGTCAGGGACTCATTACCCAGTCCATTGCTACCTCCCATATGTCTCTATGACTTAGCATTGAGGAGTTATGGCAGAAAATAGTATCGACCAATCAGGTGCAAGTACAGGGGGCGGGGCCCCTCTTCTGATTGGTCGATACCAATCAGAACGTCAGGGATTCATTACCGGGTCCTATGATGCCAGCCATATGTCTCTATGACATAGCATTGAGGAGTTATGGCAGGAAATAGTATCGACCAATCAGAGGAGGGGGCGGGGCTAAGTTACACCAATCAACGTCTGGGACGCGTCAGGGACTCATTACCGGGTCCCATGATGCCAGCCATATGTCTCTATGACATAGCATTGTGGAGTTATGGCAGAAAATAGTATCAACCAATCAGGTGCAAGTACAGGGGGCGGGGCCCCTCTTCTGATTGGTCGATACCAATCAGAACGTCAGGGACTCATTACCGGGTCCTATGATGCCAGCCATATGTCTCTATGACATAGCATTGAGGAGTTATGGCAGAAAATAGTATCGACCAATCAGGTGCAAGTACAGGGGGCGGGGCCCCTCTTCTGATTGGTCGATACCAATCAGGACGTCAGGGACTCATTACCGGGTCCCATGATGCCAGCCATATGTCTCTATGACATAGCATTGAGGAGTTATGGCAGAAAATAGTATCGACCAATCAGGTGCAAGTACCACTTCCTGTTTGACGGCGAAGTTTGGCGCTCCGCCACGGTGGCGCCGTTTTACGAAAACTCACGATTTGCATAACTTTTCATCGTCAACGTCTTTTGTGCTTGCCGAGCGATTTTTTTTTCCGAACGGACCCTCCCGCTCCGACGAGTTGACCAAAATGCGACATGTGGAAATGGCCTAAATTGCACCAAAACGCAGCCTTTATTTTGAAATAACCGACTTCCTGTTCGGTTTCGGACGCGGCACCAAGAGACTTTTTTTTAAGTTGCGACATGATACAGGTGCGTGCCGATTTTCGTGGATGTACGTCAAACCGTATGGTGGGGCTTGAGGCACGAAGTTTTCTAGGGGGCGCTGTTGCACAATTAGGCCACGCCCACTTTTAACAATTTTAAAATACGAAATTTTTCGCCACTAGTAACATGCGTGCCAACTTTCGCAACTTTTCGTGTACGTTATGCGGCCGAAAAACGCGATTTATTTCGGGGAATAAGAAAGAAAGAAAGAATTAAAGCTGCAAGCAGCGATTTACGGGCCCTCGATCGTGCAAGTTTCGGGCAAATATCGGCCAATCAGAAAAGGGGACGCGGCTAAGTCACAAGGAGCCAAAACATAGTCCAATGATACCACCCATATGTCTCTATGACATAGCATTGAGGAGTTATGGCAGGAAATAGTATTGACCAATCAGGTGAGGGGGGCGGGGCTAAGTTACACCAATCAACGTCAGGGACGCGTCAGGGACTCATTACCCAGTCCATTGCTACCACCCATATGTCTCTATGACATAGCATTGAGGAGTTATGGCAGGAAATAGTATCGGCCAATCAGAGGAGGGGGCGGGGCTAAGTTACACCAATCAACGTCTGGGACGCGTCAGGGACTCATTACCGGGTCCCATGATGCCAGCCATATGTCTCTATGACATAGCATTGTGGAGTTATGGCAGAAAATAGTATCGACCAATCAGGTACAAGTACAGGGGGCGGGGCTCTCTTCTGATTGGTCAATACCAATCAGGACGTCAGGGACTCATTACCGGGTCCCATGATGCCAGCCATATGTCTCTATGACATAGCATTGTGGAGTTATGGCAGAAAATAGTATCGACCAATCAGGTATAAGTACAGGGGGCGGGGCCCCTCTTCTGATTGGTCAATACCAATCAGGACGTCAGGGACTCATTACCGGGTCCCATGATGCCAGCCATATGTCTCTATGACATAGCATTGAGGAGTTATGGCAGAAAATAGTATCGACCAATCAGGTGCAAGTACCACTTCCTGTTTGGCGGCGAAGTTTGGCGCTCCGCCACGGTGGCGCCGTTTTACGAAAACTCACGATTTTACACAACTTTTCATCGCCAACGTCTTTTCTGCTTGCCGAGCGATTTTTTTTCCGAACGGACCCCCCCGCTCCGACGAGTTGGCCAAAATGCGACATGTGGAAATGGCCTAAATTGCACCAAAACGCAGCCTTTATTTTGAAATAACCGACTTCCTGTTCGGTTTCGGACGCGGCACCAAGAGACTTTTTTTTAAGTTGCGACATGATACAGGTGCGTGCCGATTTTCGTTGATGTACGTCAAAACGTATGGTGGGGCTTGAGGCACGAAGTTTTCTAGGGGGCGCTGTTGCACAATTAGGCCACGCCCACTTTTAACAATTTTACCATACGTAAATTTACGCCACTAGGAACGTGCGTGCCAACTTTCGCAACTTTTCGTGTACGTTATGCGGCCGAAAAACGCGATTTACTTCGGTTAAAGAATAATAATAATTAAAGCTGCAAGCAGCGATTTACGGGCCCTCGATCGTGCAAGTGTCGGGCAAATATCGGCCAATCAGAAAAGGGGACGCGGCTAAGTCACAAGGACCCAAAACGTAGTCCAATGATACCACCCATGTGTCTCTATGACATAGCATTGAGGAGTTATGGCAGGAAATACTATCGACCAATCAGAGGAGGGGGCGGGGCTAAGTTACACCAATCAACGTCAGGGACGTGTCGGGGACTCATTACCGGGTCCCATGATGCCAGCCATATGTCTCTATGACATAGCATTGAGGAGTTATGGCAGAAAATAGTATCGACCAATCAGGTGCAAGTACAGGGGGCGGGGCCCCTCTTCTGATTGGTTTATACCAATCAGGACGTCAGGGACTCAATACCGGGTCCCATGATGCCACCCATATGTCTCTATGACATAGCATTGAGGAGTTATGGCAGGAAATAGTATTGACCAATCAGGTGCAAGTACAGGGGGCGGGGCCCCTCTTCTGATTGGTCGATACCAATCAGGGCGTCAGGGACTCATTACCGGGTCCCATGATGCCAGCCATATGTCTCTATGACATAGCATTGAGGAGTTATGGCAGAAAATAGTATCGACCAATCAGGTGCAAGTACAGGGGGCGGGGCCCCTCTTCTGATTGGTCGATACCAATACGAATGTCAGGGACTCATTACTGGGTCCCATGATGCCAGCCATATGTCTCTATGACATAGCATTGAGGAGTTATGGCAGGAAATAGTATCGACCAATCAGGTGCAAGTACAGGGGGCGGGGCCCCTCTTCTGGTTGGTCGATACCAATCAGGACGTCAGGGACTCATTACCGGGTCCCATGATGCCAGCCATATGTCTCTATGACATAGCATTGAGGAGTTATGACAGAAAATAGTATCGACCAATCAGGTGCAAGTACCACTTCCTGTTTGGCGGCGAAGTTTGGCGCTCCGCCACGGTCACGCCTTTTCACGAAAACTCACGATTAGCACAACTTTTCATCGTCAACGTCTTTTCTGCTTGCCGAGCGATTTTTTTTCCGAACGGACCCCCCTGCTCCGACGAGTTCGCCAAAATGCGACATGTGGAAATGGGCTAAATTGCACCAAAACGCAGCCTTTATTTTGAAATAACCGACTTCCTGTTCGGTTTCGGACGCGGCACCAAGAGACTTTTTTTTAAGTTGCGACATGATACAGTTGCGTGCCGATTTTCGTGGATGTATGTCAAACCGTTTGGTGGGGCTTGAGGCACGAAGTTTTCTAGGGGGCGCTGTTGCACAATTAGGCCACGCCCACTTTTAACAATTTTACCATACGTAAATTTACGCCACTAGGAACGTGCGTGCCAACTTTCGCAACTTTTCGTGTACGTTATGCGGCCGAAAAACGCGATTTACTTCGGTTAAAGAAGAAAGAAGAATAAACATTGCGGAATCAATAGGGCTTCGCACTTGCTTTGCAGTGCTCGGGCCCTAATGATACAACAATGTATCACCTGTAATGTAACACCTATTTTTTAACCAAACATTGGTCACTGGATCTAAAGCTTGGCATATTATGATAGAGCAGTGAAAGATGCTTTTGGTTGACACCTAAAAATGAGCCTTAAAAGGCAGCAATTGTGGCAGGAAAAGTAAAGAACTCAAAATAATTTTGGCATAGTTGCCACATGTTTTATTTTGATACTATTACACTATTACAAATAAAGTAAAGCAGTATTTTTTTTAACATTTTATGTAACCCCCTAATCCCTCTGTCCATCTCCTCTCACTTACTCACTCCTTCTCCTCCCTGGTTGTTCCTCTTGATGATTTTTTCTTAATAAAAAACATTATTGCACTTTTTCATTTACATTTCAGGCATTTCTTTTTTATTCATTTAGTAATGCTTTTTTCATGCATTTAGTTTCTTTTTGGCAGCCATAAAATAATATTGATAAGTGGCATCGGCTTAAAACACTCAGCAGTAAAATAAAACCATGCATAAGTCATGCATCACCAATAAAATGCATTTACAAGCCATCACATTCTTTTAAAAGACAGGTAAAAATGACATTGGGATGTAAAAGCAGGTCTTAAAAGCCAGTGTTTAAAAGGCCATTAAGAACAAATGTATGTCAGTGAAGGTTTACATAGAAAAGTGCCTGTTAAAAAGTGGATGCTATTAAAAACTTGAATCACCTCCCCTAAAACTGTGGACAACTGTGAGGCTAAAAGCTTGCTATAAAGTTTACAATCAACATTTAAAAGTGTGATCTGTCTCCAGTTTTTCAGGTCAGTCTTGTCGTCCTTTTGTGTAGTAGTGTTACTATCCCTAACCTAAAACTGTCTGGTAGTCGATCTAGTTGTTCTAGGTCTTTAAAAACAGTCAACAAATCATGTTCTAAAATGTCCCAGAAAGTAAAATAAAATTATGAGGGAAGTTTGTCGTTGCCTGGGAACTTCCCTTTCTTAAAACTTTTTAAAACAGTGTCCAATTCTAAAAGCGTAAAATCATGAGATAAAAGCACATCATTTGGGACTGTTTTGTTTAAAAAAAAAAAAAAACTCTGTCATTGTGTTAAAATCAATGTATTTTTCGTTGTATAAGTCTCTGTAAAAACCCTCAACCACATCCTTCAAACCTTCAAATCTTCGACCACCTCCTCCTCCCCCCTTTTTAAATTTACAATCCCCTCCCCTCTGTTAATCTTTCTAAAAATACCATGTACATCTCTCCCCTTCTTCTATTTCCCTTTGTCTGCTTCTTAAAAGTATCCCCTTACTTCTGATGTCTGCTAAAACTGCAATTTCTTGTTTAACTTCACTTAAATTTCATTAAAATCGTATACCTTTGAAGTCTTTTTTGCAGCCCCAACATGTGTCTGTCGTCCCTAGCCTTCCTTCTCTTACCTGCCTCTCTAAAGAAAGTCTGGGTCCTGCCCTTCACCATCTCCCGCCAAAGTGCTTGTGAGTCGTAGCAGTCTTGAAGGGTCTGCCTTTAGCCTATTTAAGATTGGAAGAACGTGAGACCTACGACTACAGAAATCAATTGCTCTGTGCTCGATATATAAGCCTTGCGGCCGTCCGATGCTCTCCTAGGACGGCAAAACGCAGCTCTTGGCGTCGTGTCACAACGTGGACGAGAGGTGAGCGAGATTTCATGAATTGTTAGTTTGTTTGCATGGAATGTGCTTATATAATGACACCTACTGGCCAGTGGCCATCATATACTTCTTGACTGTGATCCAAAAGTGAAATTACCGGTAGATCTTTTCACGGCACCCAAATTATAGTGTGGTAATTTTCACTTTGTCCTAATTAATGGATTTCCTTAAATCGTCCTTTCTGTTAATTCAAGACATGGTTCATAGAATGATATTGACCCTACTTTCTTTCTTTCTTTCTTTCTTTCTTTCTTTCTTTCTTTCTTTCTTTCTTTCTTTCTTTCTTTCTTTCTTTCTTTCTTTCTTTCTTTCCTTTGTGTGTGTGTGTATATATATATATAGAGAGAGAGATGTGTGTATATATGTAGATTCTCACAAGATCTTAAAATATCCGATACAATTTGTATAAAGAATCCAGGATTCCCTGGCTATACAATATGATTTGTTTGAAAATCTCATAGGATTTCGTTAGTGTTATTGGAATTTGATTAGATTTAGTCTAGGGATTCATGGAAACTGTAGCTCTTTGGGAAGGTTCTAAATAATAAGGGTAATAATAATAATAATAATAACAATAATGCTCAATGCTTCATTTCCCTACAGAAACCCAATGGAGTGGACTGAGGGCCATGACTCGGTGTTGTGTAGGGTTGTCCGTTTTACGGAGCCCTACACACACAAGAGCGGGAGCAACGAGAGGGGCAAGATCTGGTCCGAAATAGCGGATTTCCTAAACGGCTCAACTGAGCTTAAATTTAAAGTTACTCAAAGGAGCGTCAGGGACCGATATAAATTGATAGAAACAAAATGAAAAAAAAAAAAAAAAAAAAAAAAAAAGAACACAGCGGAAGAGTGAAGCAGTGGGACATCTGATGTCCCCACTGAGCTGGATGTCCTGCTGGAGGAGAAGGAGCAGGCGGCTGAGTGCGTGTTCGGCGGACCGAAGGAGGACCCAGGTAGAGCAGCAGGTACTGAAGCTATAGACGAGCACACACACACACACACACACACACACACACACACACAACACACACACACGCACACACGCGCACACACACACACACACACACACACACGCACACAAGCAAGCATGTACACTGTCTAATGTATATGCTTCTTTGTATCCACAGCAGAGGAAGTAAGGAAGAGGGCGATGGAAAAGGTGGGGGAGACAAGAAGAAGGACCGGAGAAGAGGAAGAGAGTGAGGGGAAAAGAAGGAGTGGAAATGACACTATAGAATATTTGAGAGAGAAGAGTGAGGGGGAGAGGGCATTTAAGGAAAGGGAATTGGAGTTGAGGAGGGAAGAGCTGGAAATTAGGAGAGCAGAGTTGGACCTGAGGAGGACGGAGCAGGGCCAGCTGATGGAGGAAATCATGTATCTTGTTTGTATAATGAAGGACTATTATCCAAGAGAAAATAGAATAATTTGATGTTTAGCATGTGATGGGCAAAAATGTTTGCAACCAAAAGGGATATCAGAAAAGCTGACGCTGACAGTAATATATAGACACAGCTAACTGTATGTATTGGTAGGCATTTCTGAATGAAAGGCAGAACTGCTTAATTTTGAAAGAAGAACCTTCTGAATACTCTATTGTATTCTACCCCTCACTGATTATGTTCTTGATGACAGGTATTCCACAATACATTTGTTATGAAAAGAACAAGACAAAGGCTGATGCTCACATTCAAAATTCTTTATGTGCATGTGTTGAATGGCAATAGAAATCACAAATCAGATCACAACTCAGAAATCAATAAATGGAACTGAAAAAAAAAAAAAGAAAAAACATAGGAAAAAAAGACTAGGCAAAATACTGCATAATATGGGGAGGGTCAAGGCCAAAGAAGAGGGAGGTCTGGTTCCCGTACAGACACGTGAGTGCATTTCTCAAAAGAGCAGAAACTACGTACTGCTTCCCCACAGAGCTCATACCGAGTTTCAGATTCTTCGTGAAGTCTATAAACTTAAAGTAGTTTGAGATGTCCCCAAAAATCCATTCCACAGCCACCCTGACCTCACTCATGGCCTTGTTGTAGGCCATCATCTGGGGTGTCAGATGAGGATTCCTGAAGGGGCCCTGGAGATGAGTTCGCAGGGGGTAGGCCGGGTCCCCATAAAGGCACATCCCCTGACCTGCTGAAGTAACAGGAAGGTTACAATTAGCTTATTCATTTCAATACATTTCGATACATTATATCCTTATTGTGAAGCTATTCAGTGCCTATTCTGCACTATTCACTATTCAAGCGATTAGAAGCAATTTTGTGTCATTCAGTTGTGCAATTAATGCTTTATTGTGTAAGGCTTTTGTTTGTTTCTTACTAGGGAGGACTGCATGGGTCTCTAGGACAAGGACAGGTAGCCATCCAGACTCTGCCAGCATCCCCTCATCATGTTTCTTTCCCTCTGTGAAGATGCAAAGGAATAATGTTAGCAAAGTATTGTGATCATAGGCTATATGACTATTTATTTACTCTAAGATGGCCTAAGCCTGACCCCCCCCCCCCCCCCCCCCCCCCCCTATTCACCCACCTGCATGAAACAAGGTTTGGTGATATGTGACAGCATCTGACGCTTTGTGCCTCAAGTAGCCGAGGTCAATTTTCTGTTTTTTACAGATTATTAAAGTATGCAATGTGAGCTTTCATATGATATATCACTCAAGGAAATTGGAGCATTTTTGGAGTAACTATGAGCATTTAAATCTAAGTGTTACAAAAATAAAAAGCTGAGAAAAAGCCACTCAAAGTTCCAGGACGATTTCTCACCTAGAGTAGGTAGAGGTGGGTGGTAACAATGGGAGGGCCAAGGGTCATCCACTCCACCCCTAATGTCTCATTTAAATAACATAACCACCCCCACTAAATGTAGCTGTCAAAGACTCTACTGTACTAGACTGAATAGCCTTAAGGGTCTTATAACAATAACAATGCCAATGCTAATACATGTCCTTTTATTAGAAAAGTAAAAGATTTGTGTTCATTGATTTACATTCCTTGATTTATTTTGTTTTAGACATTTTAGCTCTGGTAGGGGGCAGTTGTAATTCATTGGGACTTAGTAGATAATAAAAAATACATGACATTAAACATTCCAAAACAAATGTGTATTTAGAATATCTATATTTCTTTAACTGTTTTGATGAAATGGTCGTTTTGCGGGCAAAAAAGGGAAAAAGAAAAACGCCTGAGAGCTGTTTTATATCAGACATTTACAGGCGGATAACAAACAATCATGTTATACACATTATAAGAGCCCCGGGTGTTGACTCTTTATCGGAACAAACATTATAATAGCCTAAATCAAGTTGGAAATACATAGCTTTCAGCGACGTCGGAATTTATAATGAATTTATAATTTATAATGATAGTCAGTGCAAATGCAATGCCTTCGCATGTTGTCATAGTGAAATGCATTATGGGTAGGCTAACCAGGAAGTCAGTTGGTTAGTTGGTTCGTTTGGTTGTTTTAAAGAAAGAATTAAAGACGTTAACTGAGAAGCTCTGTGCCTCGACTCCCTTATCATTCTTTAATGCATATCCATTCTAAATTGCATATCCAGACATAACAGGATGAAGTCCATGTTATTAGTAGCCACGTAGCCTCGTTGCTGTATTATCAGCGAGGATAAGAGGCTAACGGAGCTAGTAGCTACCAGAGCCAGCTAGTAGAAGAGTTGCGACATTGAGGGGTCAGAAACTGAACGCTCGAGCTGCTGTTCATGCAGCTGAACTGAAGACAAACTGGAGTTGGAAATGAATTGTTTTCAACGAAGGCGGCGCAAATACGAGCTGTTTTGTGCATGTTTTCAACATGTCAACGGTATTGTATAGTAGTGTTGCTGTACAATAACATTTATGTTGTACTAAAACGATCTAAAATAAAGCAATCTGTGGCCATTAAAGCTGGGCTGTTGCCTGAGTCAAATGCATGTGCTTCGTACTTCGGGTCCAGGACTTGTTCCTATTCGTTGTCCCCATTCTCCATTCAAGTCCAAGCAGAAGAGCCATTGGACTGACCCCATGAAGTGGAAGGAGTTGTCTATACTCTATGTATGAGTACTTAGTAGCTAGTTTAAAACAATTGAAGCGCCGTTCTCCAGTTTCACTCCAATTCACACCCATAGAATAATAGACATTCCAATGGCCAATCACACTCTGTAGGTAATGGGGGGGGGGGGGACAATTTTGAGATTTTATGTAGGCATTCATAAACAATGTTTATTTTGTGCAATCAGGGAAAATAAACACACCATAAAAGCAAGATGAAAATAGGCAGACAATAAAGTGGCCTATGGGTAAAAGGGACAGTACAGTAAACAAATACCTAGAACATCCTGTTAAAATGCTAACAATACTAAAAAATGTTTTCAATCTTAAAGTACTAGTTTGTGCAAAGTTAAAGTGCAATGACAAATGACCCATAGACAAAGAGAAAAGTTGCACGGCAGACGACAATCGTGTTGATCATGTAGCTCAGACAGACACTCGGAATCACCATGTATAAAATCCAAAATGAATCCTTCAAGAATTGAATCCCCTACCCCGCCGTTCAAACCCTGGAGCAAGCGTGTAGCTGTATCCATTCTCGAGTGACAGAGAAACTGAATGTTTACACACAGAAGCACATGGTACTTATGGGTGGTACTCAAAGCGTGAAACCTGAAGACAATGACCATGACCATGACCAATCAGAGCCGTGTATGCAAATCGCCAAGTCCACCCCCAATCGCGGGGTAAACTAGCGAAATTACTCGACTTTTTAGCGTATAAATAAACACATTTAACTTCTTCAAATCATGTAACTGTTCGGATGAATAGTAAGATCAAAGTCTGAACTGTATCAATATGTTAAAAAGTGAATTTGGGTAAAAAATGAAAAAAATCACTTTCGTGGCTTCTAGGGGAAATTAGTCTCTGCCGATATGAGGACGAAAGCGTCAGGCGCGATCACATATAGGAGTGGCTGGCTGGCCAGGCTATCCATGTTGGCCTGTGCTGCAAATATGAAAATATGTATGCTTACCAAATGGACCATACAAGCTGGCTATTAGGCCGTTTGGGATCACGGTTGACTGAAATTTGAGGCTGTGGACTCGCTTGTGACCATTGTACAGCACCCGCTGGTATTGGCCTGGTCTGCAGATGGGCCTCACGGTTCCGTCAATGAAGCCAAAACAGTTGTTGAGTGGTGCCCCCCTCTCACGGATCCGGTCAGCATACTGTTGGAGAGCCTCAGGGTGTAGTAGGCCCATTTCCTGAAAATAGAAGATATTGTCACATCTGCCCAGTTTTCCTCCTCTGTCTAACCTTTCTCTAATTACAGGAGTGGAGTCAGAGTTGCAGGAGAGGAGGTGGAGGCGGAGCCGATGCGGCGTTTACCAATCAGCCCTGCTATAAAGACCTGGTCCAGCCCTTCCTGCTCTGCCAGATCTTCAGTCTTTGTTTGAAGTCAATGTAAACACCTGTAGTGTTTAAAATCCTTAATATGAGTTAAGACTACGCCACTCCCGATCACAGGGCGGGAGACCCAGAACCATATATATATTACCAGGTAAGTGTCCAGTTTGAGTGGACAAGAACAAGCAGTGGTCAGAGGTAGATAACAATTTATTTATCAAAGGCACTTAGTATTGACATTTTGATTAAAATCACATTTCCATGTACTACTGATAGGGTATAGGTTTCTTATAGACAGATTACTTGTAGAGGCTAGGAAAGAACTGAGAAGACAATGATTAAGTCAATAAAACACTACTATAACTGCAAACCATTTAAAAGCCAACTTCACTCGGAGCCAGATATACTTGGCATGCCCACTACAAAATAAACACAGCAATCCATTATCAAAAGGGACAAAACTGTACACACCATGCAAAGATGACTAGAATCAGGTGCACTTCTGCAGTGTAACACTAACTCTATCAGTAGGTCTGCTGACTAAGTTTCCTATTAAACCCTGGGGTTGTAGAGACATGAGGGGGGATTTAAAGTTTAACGCCACATGGGCTAATCACAGACTAAAATTGTAGCAGCATAGAGATATAAAAATAAATCAAAAACAAAAAGGTAAAAAGAACAGCGGCTCACAGTATGAGGCCCAATCTGCAATAAAACACAACCCTTGGTTAGCCTCTTAGTGTTTGTCATGCAGCATAAATGTTGGTAAAATACATTAAATGTGCTTTATGCTACTCTTGTACAAACGTACCCTATTGTGGTATTCAAGGCGCTCAGGGTGAGAATTAAACAGGTGGTGTTGCCTACGTGGTCAGGCCACAGTCTGTATAAAAATATATAGTACAAAACATTATAGAACATAACTGGCATTTTAGTTCTATTCAGAAACAGTCTGTCTAGTAGTAGCATTTATGAGGTTCATGCTGCTAGGCTACCATGTGGATGCTGCCTACCTCTAGGCTTGGGGATGTGTAGGCATACACATAGAAAACACAGTATCCACTATGCCAGTGGTTTCGTTCACACAGTCTGTGTAGTAGAAAAGAATAATAAAGCTTTAAATTTCATTTATATAAAAAACCCAAACTGCTATTCTGTCCTATACAGACACAAGCATACCTCAATATAGTAGTGTGCACACACAGACACACTCGTCTGATAGACGTTACTCAGTTTGGACACCACGCCGTCTGTATAATACAAAAAGCATAATGAGGACTCTCGTTTCATTCATAAAAACATGCTATGGTGCTGTGATATACGGACCGGCGTACCTCATATAGTAGCGTGTGCACGCACGCACACACATACACACAAACAGGAACACGTTAGACTTCGTTCGCCACTCGGCTCTGCATCTAACAGTGAGACAGACGTGCTTTATAAATAACAGGGAAGTATTACAACTTTGACTAAAGTGTGTGCTGTCGCACTTAGAGGTAAGCATACCTGGCTTCTCAAAGACGCACATATACTGCTGCTGCCTACAAAGTCAGAGCTCCATAACATCTAACAAAAGAAAGGAACAAGGCATAAGTATAGTGGAGGTTGTCTACATATATCAACTTGGTGACAGAACACGCTACATATACGTCCAAGTGCTTACCTCGGTGCTCGAGCATACACACACACGCCAAACAGTGTGACTGAGTGAACTGACTGAATCGGGACCGGAAACAGCCTGGTGAACGCCGCCTATCCTACTCTGCCTGGCAGGCTACCTGATATGCTGTGCTGAGGGGGGTGGTGCTATGACACCTAACTGGTCTCCGACCCACTGGTTACATTCGCCCCTCCCAAATTGAATCGGCGTCCCGCCGATGTACCATCCTGGTACTAGGAGTAGCAGGCCCCTACTCCCCCCCCGTGCTGGTGACACTTCTGTATGGTAGCCGGTGAGGGTTGGAGTGGAAGCCGGCATTGCTTCGGTTGCTACGGCGCAGGCCAGGGAGTGGTGGTAACTGCTCGTCCACTCCTTCCGTCGACTCCGGGCTATACTCCGTGCCTGGTACTGGCTGCAGTGGACTCCCCTGAGCCTCCGGTTCTGGCGTTCGCACCCCTGAATTTCCTCCGTCATCTCCTTCCATGACCAGAAAAATGGAATCCTCCGAGTCACTTGTGGGGTCAGCTGGGGATGTATGGTCCTGAGTAGTCTGTACTGGACTTACCGGACGGTCCTCGGGCTCCTCCCTCTCTGGTGCAAGGCGCAGCTCAGTCCGATGTATCCGCAGAGTGGGGCCATCCTGGTGGGCAGGGGCAATGGTATACACCGTTCCATGGTCGTGGGGCTTGTTCACCACCCGGTACAGGCAGGGGTGCCAGCGATCTTGAATCTTGTTCCTCCCTTGGACCTGGTGGTTCCGCCTGTACACAAACTGGCCTACCTCCAGCCCGGGGTCCGTCACCTGCTGGTTGTGCTTCCGGTTCCGTTGCTCTGCTTTGGCCTGTAGTTGTTGTTGGACATGGTCGTAGAGGGTCTTCAGTGACCTTCTATGTTGTTGGATCCATTCCTCTGGCGCCTCCTGACCCGAGCTGTCATCAACACCCAGGAGAAAGTCGACTGGTAGCTGGGGTTCGCGACCAAACATGATGTAGTGGGGGGCTAGGCCAGTGGTCTGATGAGCAGTGGTATTATAAGAGTATGTTACCTGGGACAGATAGTGAGGCCAGCGTCTCTTTTGCTCGGGTGGCAGAGTGCGAAGGAGGTCGTGGAGGGTTCTATTGAAGCGCTCGCATTGGCCGTTGCCCTCCGGGTAGTATGGAGTCGTCCTGGTTTTCTTAATGCCATAGGTGTCACACAGCTGCTTTATGATCTTGCTCTCAAAGTTTCGACCTTGGTCTGAGTGGAGACGGCTAGGCACCCCGAACAGGTGGAACCAGTGCTTGACCAAGACATCCGCCACAGTGCTCGCCCGCTGATCTCTGGTTGGTATAGCTTGCGTGAACTTTGAAAACACGTCTGTGAGCACTAGGACATTTTCCCGTCCATCACTAGCCGGCTCTAGTAAGGTGAAGTCCATGGCCAACAGTTCGTTTGGCCGCGATGCCTGGAGACTCCCTCTATACGCCCTGATTCGAGGACCGTCTTTTGCCAGCACACATCTCCCACAGGTGCGGCACCACTCTTCAATGTCTTTGGCCATACCTGGCCAGTACACCCGGTCCCGGGTCAGCTGTAGGGTGCGGTCCGCGCCCTGGTGTCCATGGCCATCGTGCACACTCTGGAACACCTTCTCCCTGAGACACTGGGGTAATAAAAGTTGGAACAGTTCGTTACCACCGCCTGGAGGGTGGATCTTCCGGTGCAATACTCCGTCTCTCTCCACAAATCGTCCCCACTGACGAAGTAGTTCCTTACTCCCCTGGCTCAACTGCTCACGGTCCTCTCTCCCGGGACTCCGTCCTTCCCGCCAGTACTTCAGCACGGGGCCGATGATGGGGTCTTGCGCCTGTAAAGATGACAGTTCATTTTGTGAAAACCCTGGCATAGCCGCCACCTCCCGTATGTGAATTTCCTGGGAGACAGGTGGGTTAGGCGCTGGATGGTGTAGATCTGGGGGAACATCTGTTCCTGTGGTGAAACGGTTAAGGTATTGCCTGGACAACGCATCCGCGTTTCCATTGCTGTGACCTGGGCGATATTCTATAGTGTAATCAAATGACGCCAATTGAGAAGCCCATCGTTGTTCCAATGCTCCGAGTTTAGCGGTTTGTAGATGCCGGAGAGGATTATTGTCTGTGTAGACAGTTACTTTGTTTCCCAAAAGGTACTCTCTAAACTTTTCTGTCACAGCCCATTTGAGGGCCAGGAACTCCAGTTTCATGGAGCTATAGTTATCCATATTGCGCTCAGTGGGTTTAAGGCCCCGACTTGCAAAAGCTATTGGCCGCCGCTTTCCATCATGTTCTTGTGATAATACTGCGCCCAATCCGCCATGGCTGGCGTCTATCTCTAAGATGAAAGGCTTTTGGAAATCTGCACACACTAGGACGGGGGCTGTCGTCAACCCTTCCCTCAGTGAGAGGAAAGCGTGTTCGCATTGTTCATCCCAGAGGTCTGAGAGGGGGGTCTTTGGGGTCTTACCCTTCTTGTTGGGCCCACTCAACCGTGCCACCAGATGATGGAGGGGAGCTGCTAGCTTGGCAAATCCTTCAACAAACCGTCTGTAATATGAGGCGAATCCCAGGAAGGACCGCAACTCGGCCAAGTGTGAAGGTCGCTTCCACTCCCGGACTGCAGCCAATTTGTCTGGATCGGTAGCCACCCCCTGTTCAGAAACAACATGGCCCAGATACTTGACTTCTTTTTGGAAAAAATGGCATTTGGACAGTTTTACCTTCAGCCCCTGTTGGTCCAGACGAGCGAACACTTCCTCTAGGCGCTCTAGATGCTGTTGAACTGTAGATGAGAACACAATTACGTCATCTAAGTATAACAGTACGGACTGGAAACGTTGGTCCCCGAACATGCGCTCCATTAAACGCTGGAAGGTACCAGGCGCATTACATAACCCAAAAGGCATTCGATTAAATTCAAATAGTCCAAATGGGGTGCAAAATGCGGTTTTTGCACGATCGGCCTCCGCCATTTCCACTTGGTTATAACCACTTGCCAGATCTAGGGTGGAAAACCACTTAGCTCCAGTGAGCGCATCCAGCGACTCCTCGATTCGAGGGAGAGGGTAGGCATCCTTCCGTGTCTTCGCATTCAGCTGCCTGTAGTCGACACACATGCGTAGGCCGCCCCCCTTCTTCATCACCAGCACAATGGGGGAAGAGTAGGGGCTGCAACTCTCTCTTATAACTTGGCTATCAAGCAGTTGTTTAATGTGGGCTCTGACTGCCTCGTATTGTGACGGGGGAATCCGCCGGTATGGTTGTCTTATTGGCGTTTCGTCTACTAGAGGGATCTCATGAGTGATGAGGTTAGTACAGCCCAAGTCACCCTCCCCTTTAGAGAATATATGCTGGTATTTAGTTAGTAATTGCCTAGCCTCAGTGGTGTCACTAGGACTGAGGCTAGGGAAGTTAAACTGTTGTACCTCACTCATCATATTACTGTCAAATTGTACTGACTGTACTGAAACAAATGCTGTACATTCTCTTGTGGACTCATCTAGCGAGAGTTCAACATGTGGTGCACCCCTAGTTACAACGTCCCTCTCCTCAACCACTTGTACTGTCCCTACGACCCTACGTGGCACTAGCCACACATCAGACTGTCCTACATTAGTAATAGGGGCATAGAGCGTACCTCTCTCAGCATGGACTAAAGCTGGGGAAACGAGCAACCCCTCCGGGAGGCCAACCTCCGATGGACCAAGGGGTTCCAGCAAGAATTCCATGGGAGGGACCTGAGGACAAGTAACAGGGACCATGGAAAGAGTTCCAGCAGCAATACATATGGGCCGTTTACTCTGAATTCTAACTTTAAATGCAGAGGAGGAACTTACTACGGCTTCTACCCTCTCACAGTGGCGAAAGGCCATTTTCCATGCCGTGGCGGCGGCCTGTAAAGGGGGACTCTGAAATAGGTTGGTGCCATGCTGCGCAAACAGTTCACGGTAACAGCCGATAATAATGTTCATGCCCAGAATACCAGGCGTGGCCTTTTTACGGTCAGTGAGGGCACCCTGTGGTGGATCCTTTACAATGAGTATCCCCATGCTAGGCAAACACACGTCTAACACTTTTACATCAAGCTCAATGTATCCTAGGTAAGGTATGTCCAACCCATTTGCGGCTTTGAGACCCAGCCATCTACAATCCTGCAATTCACGTTTAGACAGGTGCGAGAAATTTTCATTAAAACAGGTTTCCGTAATGGTGGTGACCATAGAACCAGTGTCTAATAAGCAAGGAACATTAACACCACCCATAGGCACCACTACAACAGAGCAGGGTCCAATTAACTTGCGAATTGTTTCTTGGGGTACAGTGGTGGAGTCAGGAAGTCCCCGTCCCAGTGTGTGACTCTGCACACTGGAGGGTGCTAGTTTTCCGAGTCCGACTGCACGGTTTGGGCAGAGGAAGTGCTAGCCTGTGTAGGGGGGGTCCCCTGTGTACAATAGCGAGCTATGTGGCCTGGTTGTGTACATTTAAGGCAGATGGGTCGGCCATCTGGGGATCGCTGGAACCTGTTACTTCTGGAAAAAGATCTGTCTCTACTCGTTTTCCTATTAACATCCAACTGTTGGGTAATTAGATTCAATTGGGCCTGTTGTTTAACAAACATGCTCTTCAATTCTGCCAATTCAGATTTATACATGCCAACAGATTCACTAGTGGCCGTAGCCTGAACTTCACATGTTTGTGGGAGGGGTCGTACATACTTTTCTTTCATGGGTTGGCCCTCTTCGACCCACCGGATTGCTTCTTTTCGGACGTCGAGTAGAGACAGTTCTCCATTTTGCCGCACCATCCTTTTTAGTTCTCTACGCAGCGCATGGTCTCGCACGTTCTCGCAGAACTGGTCTCTTAACAGAATCTGTGGATTGGACATAGCTTGGGGGTTACACAATGTCACTCTTTCCATTAAGACCATAAGTGCATGGGAGAAATCTTGCAGTGTTTCTCCTTCCTTCTGTTTTCTGTCAAAAAACTTCTGTTGTAATGACACATAAGACTTTGAACACCCATAGACCTCCTGTAATACTGAAAAAATTTGATCGGGGTCCTCCCTTACACTTTGATTTCTAAATTTAACTTCAGTACGAGCAGCACCTTCTAAGTGGTCATACACAAACAATGCTTTGTCGATTGTAGACATATGCCTTGCTCTTAAGCAACCCTCTACCTCCTCCACCCACTCATCAACAGTTAATGCCCCAGCCAGCAAAGAGCCTGAAAATTTGGGACATTTCCGCTCTCTAGGGAGATAAACAGTCTGTTCTCTTCTCTGTGGGGGTGGGGGTGTAAGTGCACTGTTCAGTTCAGGTGTTTGCTCTGATACCGAGAGTCTCTCAGCTTGACCCAACAGTCTTTGATTTTCAGCCCGAAGGAGAGCCATCTCCTCTCGCAGCTTCTGGAGCTCTTCCTCCATCTTGGCTGGGGTTCCAGGGAGGACGACTGCTAACCGCTGTTCTTGTTAAAAAAATAAAATAAAATAAAACTCTGCTATGCTGCTACTACCAAATGTCAATACACGTACAGCTTACCAACTGACCAGAAACAATCCTGCCGACTACGCCAAATGTAAACACCTGTAGTGTTTAAAATCCTTAATATGAGTTAAGACTACGCCACTCCCGATCACAGGGCGGGAGACCCAGAACCATATATATATTACCAGGTAAGTGTCCAGTTTGAGTGGACAAGAACAAGCAGTGGTCAGAGGTAGATAACAATTTATTTATCAAAGGCACTTAGTATTGACATTTTGATTAAAATCACATTTCCATGTACTACTGATAGGGTATAGGTTTCTTATAGACAGATTACTTGTAGAGGCTAGGAAAGAACTGAGAAGACAATGATTAAGTCAATAAAACACTACTATAACTGCAAACCATTTAAAAGCCAACTTCACTCGGAGCCAGATATACTTGGCATGCCCACTACAAAATAAACACAGCAATCCATTATCAAAAGGGACAAAACTGTACACACCATGCAAAGATGACTAGAATCAGGTGCACTTCTGCAGTGTAACACTAACTCTATCAGTAGGTCTGCTGACTAAGTTTCCTATTAAACCCTGGGGTTGTAGAGACATGAGGGGGGATTTAAAGTTTAACGCCACATGGGCTAATCACAGACTAAAATTGTAGCAGCATAGAGATATAAAAATAAATCAAAAACAAAAAGGTAAAAAGAACAGCGGCTCACAGTATGAGGCCCAATCTGCAATAAAACACAACCCTTGGTTAGCCTCTTAGTGTTTGTCATGCAGCATAAATGTTGGTAAAATACATTAAATGTGCTTTATGCTACTCTTGTACAAACGTACCCTATTGTGGTATTCAAGGCGCTCAGGGTGAGAATTAAACAGGTGGTGTTGCCTACGTGGTCAGGCCACAGTCTGTATAAAAATATATAGTACAAAACATTATAGAACATAACTGGCATTTTAGTTCTATTCAGAAACAGTCTGTCTAGTAGTAGCATTTATGAGGTTCATGCTGCTAGGCTACCATGTGGATGCTGCCTACCTCTAGGCTTGGGGATGTGTAGGCATACACATAGAAAACACAGTATCCACTATGCCAGTGGTTTCGTTCACACAGTCTGTGTAGTAGAAAAGAATAATAAAGCTTTAAATTTCATTTATATAAAAAACCCAAACTGCTATTCTGTCCTATACAGACACAAGCATACCTCAATATAGTAGTGTGCACACACAGACACACTCGTCTGATAGACGTTACTCAGTTTGGACACCACGCCGTCTGTATAATACAAAAAGCATAATGAGGACTCTCGTTTCATTCATAAAAACATGCTATGGTGCTGTGATATACGGACCGGCGTACCTCATATAGTAGCGTGTGCACGCACGCACACACATACACACAAACAGGAACACGTTAGACTTCGTTCGCCACTCGGCTCTGCATCTAACAGTGAGACAGACGTGCTTTATAAATAACAGGGAAGTATTACAACTTTGACTAAAGTGTGTGCTGTCGCACTTAGAGGTAAGCACACCTGGCTTCTCAAAGACGCACATATACTGCTGCTGCCTACAAAGTCAGAGCTCCATAACATCTAACAAAAGAAAGGAACAAGGCATAAGTATAGTGGAGGTTGTCTACATATATCAACTTGGTGACAGAACACGCTACATATACGTCCAAGTGCTTACCTCGGTGCTCGAGCATACACACACACGCCAAACAGTGTGACTGAGTGAACTGACTGAATCGGGACCGGAAACAGCCTGGTGAACGCCGCCTATCCTACTCTGCCTGGCAGGCTACCTGATATGCTGTGCTGAGGGGGGTGGTGCTATGACACCTAACTGGTCTCCGACCCACTGGTTACATCAGTATCAGTCAGTGATGTTATCCACCCGGGCTAGCAGGCAACTCTCTCCACTCTAACGGCCGCGCCATCTTGGACTAGTCCATTCATCAAAACGGGGTAGCGCAATAGCGTAGGTACGACGCTGCGGGGCTAACGCTAGTACGTTGTCGGCATGTGCGAGTGTGAGCGTGCATGTGCGCACATGTGCGTGCATGAGCGCTACAATTCTTGTTCACGTTCATCTCTTTGAAACAACCAGCGCATGATAGTCAAACAGCCTCTCTTACACGGTAGTATTGCCCAACGATATCAACCACACTACAAAAGGAGCACTTCAAATATCCCACATTTTAAATAAAGTCATATATGCAAAATCTTGAAACACCTTTCATACAAGCCACTTTACAAAAAAATACTATGGATCATATATTAACGTTATCTCTTATATCAGGATTGTACGAAATGTGCCACTTCCATGAGTTCACATGTATATTTTCCAACTCACCATTTAGGCTGATCAGACCAGGAAAGAGTATGTTTAACTAGTGATTCAGGGGTTGACACTAACACCTGCCCAGGGCAGGTAAATAAAATGGTTGAAGTGTGAAGTGTAGGTGCACATTTTAATGTGGATTCACATACACCTTAAACGTGGAGCATGGAGTTGCTACAGTGTGCACTCTGGCAATAACAGCTAATTTACAAGATCACAGCGCCACCAGGATGAAAAAGCCTTACTGTAGGTTTTCTAGAGTTTGGTAGCACCTTTGCAGCTGTCCATAATTTGTGGTCCATGTCAAAATGGGGCACCTTGAATTCTTATATTTTCAAAATGTTGGGGTCCTTGCCATGAAAGTTTCCCTACCATGCATTAGTAAGGCTCCTTTGTAAGTAGCATAATAAGACTACTAGTTAAAATGAAAGGTAATGAACAATATTTTTAGGGGCCAAGCGGCCACACAAGTAAAGCAGGACTTGTAGGCTACTTTCCCGACAGGCAAGCGTCTCTGAGACCTTAGTGTCAACCCCTGCGATTTATGGCCTCAAATGTGTGTATTTCAACCATAGATATATACTGTGTAAGAAAGATAGGTGGCTCGCCCGCACTGCTGGCCAATGGGGAGTGATGTTGTTACGTGACGGCCATCTTGTCAGAGTATAGCATAACATTGTGTCTATGAGCATATACTTTTTAAAGGTATCGTGACATTATTTGTAACATCATTTTATTATGTTGGAGATGATCCTCAAAATGTGTTTAACAGGCTTTCATAGAAAAAAAATACTCAATTAATGTGTTTTTGGTCCCTTTCTTTTACATTCTAATGGGGCATGGAGAAAAACACATTCTTTTGGCCACTAGGGGTCGTACTTTACTCCTTCTATGTCAATCACTGTCATGATCCACCCACCCACCCCTCTACCCCTCCTCTCCAACAAACTTCCCCGCCTCCCAGATAGGGTGGCCAGGTCCAACCTGTTCATTTGAGGTAAAATAAGTGTTGCATGTGTGGGACATGTTGAGTGGGGAAAGGGGACAAAATGTGGTTAGTTAATAGGATAGTTAATTATTAACATTGTGATGTCATTATTCTAAAATAATTCAGGATTTCAATTCATATATAACAAAAATAGCTGGTCTTGGTTGAATAGACAGGAAATACTAACTAGACCACTGACACTGTGGTTGCCTCATTTTTAGTGTCCCGAACAAATCCATAGACTTGTCTTTGAGACTAAATATTTGGTGATCAGCAGTTCAACTGTACTGCATTACAGTGGTTTTCAACCATTTTGATACCAGGGACCACTATTTATTCAGCGTTTGAGCCATGGACCACCATTTGATGACATTTTCACCCCACAGACCCACAATACCAGGCTGGATTTCAGGGCACTGGTGGTCCCCGGACCATTGGTTTTAAAACTGCTGTATACGACATTGATTCTAATCTATACTCTTTATATCAGTTGTTTGTAAATAGTAGGCCTAATCAATAATATAAACAGAATCCTAGCCGATGTCGCACAAATTACGGGTTATATCAAAGTAAAATGATCGAGCAGAGACAGAGAGAGAGGGACAGAGAGGCAGGCAGAGACCGGCTGCTGTGCCAGAACTTAGGGTATAGAGTTGTGCAAACTCCGTTCACTTCATGGGGGGATCTACATCAACTTCTATTGAGAATGGTGGCAGCAAATAGGGACAAGTCCTGGACCTGAAGTAGGCAGAGACAGCTTTAATGGTCGTAAAACCCTTTATTTTAGTTCGTTTTGTAGTAATAGTAGCTAGGCTACAACATAAACATGACAACAGTTGGCATGTTGCTCTTGTTGAAAATATCGTAGGGCTATTTCCAACTCTAGTCTGTTCCTACTCATGCTGCATGAACAGCGCAAAGCGTTCGGTTTCTGACCCCTCAATGTCGCAACGCTGAGACTAGATTGCTCTAGGCTGCGAACGGCAGCGTGCCCCAGAGTGAAAGGTGGAAGAAGGGAATTATTTTACACAATAATCAAACCTCTCTCTCCCTCTCTCTCTCTCTGTCTCTCTCTCTCTCTCTCTCTCTCTCTCTCTCTCTCTCTCTCTCTCTCTCTCTCTCTCTCTGTCTGTCTCTGTCTCTCTCTCTCTCTCTCTCTCTCTCTCTCTCTCTCTCTCTCTCTCTCTCTCTCTCTCTCTCTCTCTCTCTCTCTCTCTCTGGTTCGGGTATCTCGGCAGTGTCGGTATATGCAGGGACATGCAGAGAGTGTTTAGGGCAGTGCCTGTAATACAATGAGAGGGCACTTCTAGCGAAATTGATCATTCATGATCTGGGCTGTTGTTTACAGCTGTCGGTGTAAAAGAGGCTCGAGCTCCCTTCATGGTCTATGTGTGCACGTCCCTCAAACGGAGGAGAGAGGCGGAGAGCAGAGCAGTGGAGGCTGGAGACAGCACGGCTGTGGGTGGGTGTTTACCGTGATGTACACGCAACTATCCGGTGCCCAACCAGACGAGCCGTTTTTAAAACTAATTAGTATAACTACAAAATACGGAGAAACCACTGAATGTTCAAATACCGACTTTTTATGGTGTAATTGTTGTCAAGAACCCCCCCAAAACACAAAAAATGAACAAAAACGTGTTTTTAATGTCACGATACCTTTAAAGGACGATAACTCACTTATTTTTCAACCAATTTTTTCAAACGTATTCGTTTGTTGTAAACGTCAGAGATGTCCGCATCATATGAGTCAAATCTGTTAAGTTTTGAGCGAGTTATAGCTGTTTTTGTTTGGCTGCCATAGAGCCATGTTCCCAGAAGGCGCGTCCAGGCTCAAGTATGGGTAACTGCAGGCAGGGAGTAGCAAGTGGGCGTGTCGCGATGGGGGCGTGTTGCGAAGTATGGGAGTGTGGCGATCCCTTGTGGGCGTGTGGCGATCCCTTTTGGGTGTGTGGCGATCCCTTGTGGGCGTGTGGCGATCCCTTGTGGGTGTGTGGCGATCCCCGCGAAGGTAATTCTTATATAATATTTTAAAAATAAATAAAAACTGTAAATGAAATTCCACAGCCCTCTCACGTATTAGGAGGACAATATCAGTCACCAGAAAAGAAGATTGGTTGTTTTCGAATAATCTGTCATGGTTAAATGGAGTTTTAAGTTATAACAGGTTTGTATAGGAAGGACGTTCCGGCAGATTAATGAACATCAAATATCTAAATACTGAAAGGAGTAACATATAAACTGTCTGGTGTGTTCACATGAGGCTGAGTAGACCATAAAATGACCTAAAGTTTTTTTTTGAAAGTGAAATATCCCTTTAACTCGTTGCAGTCTGTATGAGAATTCAATGAAGAGCAATTACATATGTACATATACCACACTGCATTTGCAATTACTATATGACACTCATTAGGTTATTACACTATTACACAGACACACTTGGTGCATTTGCTTCCCATATACAATATTAAACATGTGTGCCCCACATGGTTCACTGCGTTCGTAGATCACTCTGGTGCAGACCAAATCACAGTTTAAACTTTTTTAAACTTTTTAAGGTCCAGTCTCAGGTAGATACTGCATCACATACAAGTATCCTGAGGTCATTGCATATATGAATACAATTTTATTGTCAATGTGATATTTTCTGTACATAGTATGTAATGGCTCTAGGCAGAGATTCATTCACTTCATACCATATATTTTATAGATGGTATGGACAGTATTTTCCAGTCAGAAATCCTTTGTGGTCTCTATAACACTTTAACTATAAAGAGCTATAAGTTTATGAAGGAATATTTTATATATATATATATATATATATATATATATATATATATATATATATATATATATATATATATATATATATATATATATATATATATATATATATATATATTAAGGCTGTTGAAAATAGTTAATTAATGGGATTAAATTAATTTTGTTGATTAATCTGATTAAAAATTTTAACTCAATTAACTCATGTGCACACTGACTCAACCCACTGAGCATTTTCTCATTGAAAGAAATGGGTAGAGCACGGTTTTACAGAGACATCTGTGTGTCTCCCTGTAACCAGAGCCATAGAGTATAGCTGGAGGATCTACAAGCATTGAGGGCTTGTAGATCACCTATTTTGATAAATATTTGAAAGATAAATAGTGTTTTTTTTTTTCACAGATTCTTTTTCTTTCTTAAATGTTGAAATCCTGTCGAGGAAAACATGCATATTTTAGACATAGTTCGAGTGGTGATTAATCATGATTAAATTAATTTTGAAGCTGTGATTAATTTGATTAAAAATTTTAATCATTCAACAGCCCTAATATATATATATATATATATATATATATATATATATATATATATATATATATATATATATATATATATATATATATATATATATATATATATATATATATATATAGTGTTTATGAACAGGACATAATACTTCAATATTAATTTTCCATATTTATATGAAATTATGAAAATATTAATATTGAAACATAATGAAATTATATTGCTCACGTCACTGTTAATGTAACATGAGTTCTTGGACAGACTAGCAATAAATACCCCATCTGTACAATTTGTAAACCATGAGATAGAAAACACAACAACTTCTTAATAAAAAATAATCAATTTATTACATGTAAAATAAATTGGTATAAAACATCCTAAAATGGACGGCAGGATTAAATGTCGATCATAGCGAGGTCGTGTGTATTGTCAGGTAAATGGTGCAGACAAAGAAAAGAGACACTTGAAAATAAAAGCAATAAAAGGTTTGAGAAAACAGCAGATCTACAACTTCTCTACTCTGCCTGCTAACCTGGGGGTTGCCATTCCACATGCGATATGATATGCTTGCCTGTGTGTAGGAGGAGGAGACAGCCATGTGGTAGTGGCAGCCATTAGCAGCCATGTGCTGATAGTCAGGAGTAGTTGTAGTAGCTGACGGCGGCCATCTTGGGACAGTGGGTGGACAGAGAGTGGACAGTTGGAGGTGCAGGCCTCCAAGCAGTTTATACCCCGTCAGAGGGTATAAACTGTGTCCTTGGTGACGCCGGCTTGGATTGGAGTTGGCTCCTTGAAGCATGTAGGAGATGAGTGTCTTGTCTTCGCTGTGGCGTTGAGAGGAGCACCGTTCTGAGTCTCTGAGTGTTGGCTGGTTGAGGCGTTGAGGTCTGCTCAGAAGTTCTTTTGGTGGCGGGGACATGCAGTCAAACCCGGACTGAGGAGCGATGAGGAGACTCAGTGTCTTATCCTCGAAACAAGTCAGTAGCGCTCTATGCGGGGGACATTCGTCTACCCCACAGTCCGACCAAACAGAACAGAGGGCGAAACGGGGACATCTAGTCAAACCCGTTTCAGAAGAGCACAGGGAGAGGACAGAACAGGACGTCTTGTCTGTTCCTCCGCCAAAAACCAAGAGAGAGCACATCTGGCCTGTGGTCCATCCTCACTCAGTGGGGGAGTTTAACTCCTCCCTTCCAGTTCACTGGCCATTGGCCACGCATGGGTCCATATCTATGTGTGTAGGGGGGGTTCAGCAGCCCCTCCTTTTTCCTCCTGCCATATCTCTACATTTCTCTAACTTCCCTTAGTGACTAATTACAGAACATCTGATCATGGATTTGCAAACAAATCGATTCTGGGAACGTTTAGATACTAAACACCATACATCAGCCATGCAGAGCTCAGGCAAATATTAGACGAATAAATTATTTACATATCAATTCAACATGCTATGTACAGTGTATAGTTAAGGTTCATAAGATAGCACACAAATATATATATATATATATACTGTATTTGTGCTCCAGACATGTAAAATGCGCACAGTTTCATCTGTGTGGTATTGTTCATGAGGTAGGGGCACAGAGAGTGTCCATTTCTTGAGTTCCTATCCTGCATTCCAAAGGGTCATAAAACTTGATCCAGCACCCTCCATCCTTCTCTGGGGGAGGGCATTGTCTTGTCTTACATTGATTTGTAATGTTTCTGTGTTATCCATGTCCGTGTTCAGGCCTCACGCTACATATACATATATATATATATATATATATATATATATATATATATATATATATATATATATATATATATATATATATATATATATATATATATATATATAAAAACAAAACAAAAACTGTTCAAATAAAAAAAATGTAGCGATAGTCATACAATTAACATCTAGCTGGAATATTCTTTTGATGGACATTTCTGCTATGACTGAAGAAAATTCAACACAAGAAAATATATTTAGAGCTTTGTTATGGATTCGCAGCATTTATCAATACATGGGTGGAAAAAAAAGACTCCTCATCTGTTGACGGAAGCACAAGGCCAGTTCGCTGCCTCCCCAGGTAGGTGGAGTGTGTCGAGTCCAGGATAGCATAGGATAATTGGCACTGGGAGACAAAATAAAACAGAATGGACAATGATGAGTGTATCGTTTGGGGGGGGGGGGGGTGATTGCCCATAATGACATGTACGATGAAAGGAGCTCCTCTCACCTCAATATTGACAGACAGTGCAGTCAGTGTAATAGCGTGGGTATTCTCCACGCTTGCCATTTCCAGTAAAACTGACAGTCTTTATAGTTTTCGCTGCCACACCGGATAATAGCAAAGGGCATCCTCGACTCCTCCTTCAGGTTTGGATATTTGTCCCAGGTGAGTTCATCTGTTCCAAAAACAAATACAAGCAAGTATGACATAGGAAAGCACTAGCAAAGCATTACA
Organism: Benthosema pterotum; assembly: GCA_039105355.1. Classification (NCBI taxonomy): domain Eukaryota; kingdom Metazoa; phylum Chordata; class Actinopteri; order Myctophiformes; family Myctophidae; genus Benthosema; species Benthosema pterotum. The sequence goes on from CM076987.1 coordinate 39,728,839, forward strand.
CATTGTATAAGGGTGATTTAATCAAATATGGAATTTTAATTACCATCCAGCCAAGCAAAGTGAGCCATCTTTCGGAACCAAGGGCTCATGGTGAGGCACTGAAACGCCTTGCACACAAGTGCCCGGCGTATGTAATCTGGGACTCCCTCATATAACACAACCTCCAGGAGCACCTTGGCCAGGATGTCTTCAGGAAGCGGAAATGCAAGAAAATACTAAAAACAATTACAATCACCACTATTGATATTAAATGATCGTTATTTCCGGTGAAGTTCTTGGACCTTACCTTTAAGATTGGTGGTGTGTCTGGTGCCTTTTTGGAAACAGAAAAAAAAGAAGGAAAAGTAATTAATCACATGTTGTACTTGCATATGTGTTAAGACTGTGAGTAATTGATGTTAACACTAACCCGCACTAAATCCACTCTCTCCTTGGCATAGCTGTGTTCCTCTGGTGCCTAACAATGAAATGGAAAGGTTATATCAATGAGGTATGACATTTGTGTAGAATGGCTTGTATTTTACAATGCAATATGATGTATTAATTTATTATAAGTCATGCTGACATCAAACTCTGACTATGTCATACCAATCTGATTTTAGATTTAAAGCGAAACAAAACATCCTTTCTGAAGCGAAACAAAACATCCTTTCTGAAGCGTTTCCATAATTCATCCTTTTAACATCGCAGCTGTAATTACTATAGTAATTTACTTTGACATCTTGAAAAGGTCAAAGCATTCTTGTGAGCGTTATGAGCAGTGACGTACGTATGAGTTATGTGTTAAGTTAGTTTAAGCCATTTACATTTATCAAATACAGAATCACTCTGTAAAACCTTTAGGGTAATTTAGGTAAAATATCCTATGAATCAACTACTGTTATACTCAAGACAAACCTTTTCCAGATGCCATCACAATAGCTTGAAAGTATAGTAATTACAGTCCAAGTGTGCGAAGTTGAACACTGTTAATCAGTTGTCAATGTGAGAGTTCTCAGTGTGTTTTAACAGTGGGTGACACACAGCCAAACAATTCTTGAACATATTGTTACATCATTGACAACATTGTTCAATCGCGCAATAGTGGGCGATAACAATGGCATTATGTGTTGCTTATTTAACTTCCTTTCATATAACCGATACAAGGACATCAAATAACCCTGAAGAGAGTTCTATCTCAGAGTTGCCCTTGTTCTCCTGTTGTTAAAATGCACTCTGTGTGCCATGTATAATTATGACAACTAACCATGGTAATGTCCTGATGCCTCATCTTCCTACTGACTCTGAAGACAGGTGGGACAGTGCCTCTCAGAGTTTCTTTGCCTTCTGAGGTATAATGAGCAAATCTTCTCCCATACCTGCAAATGCAGATAACAGAAGTTAAGTCAAAGCTAAAATACCGGCATCTGAGATACTTGGATACATGGTTTTATATAAATAAGTTGATACCCCTCGAGCTGAAAGTTCTCCACCTGGACTGCACACCATCTCCTTATTCCATTCATGTCATGCTGAAGTGAAAGCATAATACAAATATGTATGTAATAAAGCACTATAAAACATATTTTGTGCACTAATATTATAGCACTTTATAATCTCACTTATAATGGTGGAGTCCATCTTGGTGTCCAGGGCAATATACCAAGCATACTAGAAGTGGAAATAAAACAATGTTTTGATTGTGTTTTCATTTGACATGCCATTTAGTTTTTAGGGAGATTAAAATCTCACCATGATCATGAAGACTCCACAGTCTAGACCATGTGGTTGGTCAGGAATGCACTGCTGGAAGAAATACATTAATTTTCATGACAAGCTGACAGCAAATACTGAATGTTAAGTCAAATATTACACCTAACGTTACCTGTAACTGTAGTTTTACCTGTAGTTACCTGTAGTTTTCTCTGTCCAGTTACCCGGCACCAGATGTTGTGAAACCCCTCTGAAAAGACAAGGGAAAAAAGTATCAATCTCTAGAATTATGCATCGTTTCATAGCATACACTTGCACAAAGCATATAGTGGCCTGGGGTCCACAGACGGATGATCAAAACATCTTTTTCAGCATCTGCCATCTAATAAAAATGGATGCATTGATTACAGAGATGGGAGATGAATCAGCAAACACATCGGCCAATACTGGTCAGTTTTCCCCTGTAGAGTAAAGAATAGTTCAAATCAGTACTACAATCGGCCAACATACTTGCATTACAGGCTTGCACTACCTGCTGCTGAATGGCCTCTTCCAGAATCCTAAAACATGCATTCCCCACCTGTAAATACAGTATAAAATACATCAAAGGCCATCAAGCACTTTGATCCATTAATTAATTATCTTTGTTCAACCTGAGAGCTGCACACTGTACCATGGAGTCCATCTCCATCGGTTCACCCAGGGTTCGCATGTTGTCCCGTGTGAGGCATGTTTGGCCATCTTTGATGATCAGCTCTTCTGGGGACTTGCTTGGGTCCAATATGTAGTCAATCTAGAACGTTTAAGTGTCACAACAATTCTAGTTAACACTGAGGGGAATCATAAGATGTGCACTCATCCTGAGTAACTTTGTCTACGCATGCACCTCATCATTGCAGCTAAAACCTCAAATCACTAAAATCATAGCCCGCCCCAGCCACTGGGCTTTCTAACCTTGGGGTTGGAGTCAAGTGTGCCTACGAAAAAATGCCGGTGGTCCACATTGGTTTAAACACATGGTATTTCAACTATACCCAGTGCGCATTGAGACGTTGATTCGACGTCTTTTTTAGGTCATTTTTGGACGTCCGATTTTGGTCCCTGGGAGGTGCAGAACGTGGGTTTTTGTTACGTCTTTTTCTGACGTCTCCTGGACGTTCAATTCTGACGTCAACAGGACCACTAAATAAGGTCTAATTCTAGTCCAAATGTGGTCATTATTGACGTCTTTGAGACGTCCAATTATGACCAATTCTAGACTGTTATCATACTGCTTATAGGCTCTGTGCATAAACTGTAGTCCTTATTTTCAGCTTGTGGCCCATTTCCTGCTCATTTTCCTTACTTTGATTGTCTCAACAGCAATGTTAATTGTGTTGCTGAGCCAAACAGAGTAAGAGAAAATGAACTGAACTGTCAAATTGGTGCCACCTTCTGAAAACAGGGATTACAATTATGCAGGTTTACAAAAACATCACAATTAGGGATTACAACCATGCAGAAGTTTATATTAAAGAAAAAAAATCACAATTCAATCCACACATGAACTTTATTACCTTTTCCACAGAAAATAGAACCCTTTACTTTTCCCACAGAAAACAGAACATTTTATCAAAATGTGTTTTGAACACCTCCACTTGAACCACTTGGGCTCATACCAAAGCGCACTATGAGCTTGTAGGTCTGCGATTTGAGAAATTATGAAAATGAGTCACAAATCTTTGAACATTATGTCCACAGATAACGTTTTAACTCAAACATTTTTGAATCGTTCTTGTACATTTTCAGATAGGGGCAGTCAAATACAGTTGATTTTGGGGGTCCTTGACATGAAATATTGAAACCTACGGACAAAATATCCCCAACCAGCCGACCAATGAGCTTGTAACTCAAAACAAACAAAAAGTTCAGGCTTCTTATGAACACAAACCAGTGAGCAGTCACAATCACAACCTGTGGAATTGCAGTGAACATTAACAGGTAAGTAGCCAGCAAGCCAACTATTTAGCAGCATCAAAAAGATTTAATGTTTGATTACTGTACATAATCCATAATCGGAATGGGTCCTCAAGTACTCCAATGAATACAGGTCACAGTTACTATAAGATTACTATACTATAACCGTACAACAACAGATCATATTTTTTTTTCTTTTACACTGCCGAGTGTCGGTAAAGGCTGTTGAGCGCCCGGAGTGTGTCCCTCGCCAGGTGCATGCCCCCCACCCGGCATGTCTCGATCCTTCCTTGGCTGGAGTGTGTTTCAGGTGGTCTCCTTCATACCGCTTGATCATTTGCTCTGTAGCCTCAGGGTAGACTCTCAGGACTGCATCTGTAAAGTACAATAGCTAAATTACATATGTGCAAAGGCAACATGCAGTCAAACAATCCCCATATTCATACAAAAAGGCTTTGCCTGATGCATAATACTGTCAGCTACCTTCTACATCTAACCAGCAAGTATTTAAAATGTTATGTCAAACTCATGGTAGACAGCAGTTAGAAAAAAGTCAGCATGGAAATGTTTTGCTAATCAACTCATTTACAGATACTAGGTGGCAATTTTCTGTACTTTTCTGAACCTGAAATATGCGTCTTACCTCGAGCTGCTCTATACAAATTGGTCTTCGCAATAGCATGCTTGGCTTTATTCCCCTTCCCGAACATGTTGCATTGAGCCTGCATGCCGTTACTGAAGAAAAACACAAATTACATTTAAATTCATGATAAAATATTAGGGATATTTCTTAACTTGGCATAAAACCTAGGTCCCCCAGAATGGTTTCTTTTTAATCCCATTACAACAAATCTGTTCACCAAGAGCAGCAGTACACAAGTTCACACCAAATAATCTTTCAGACAAAACCACAGCTTACACAAAACATCAATCCAAGGGTTATATCGAACCCTTTGTTTTGTAGGTTTATATTGAAACACACCTGTCAAGCATTTTGAAGACACGATGTTTAACGTCTGTCCGTCCGTCCGTCCCAACACAAGACAGCTGCAGCACCTGTCGAAATAGGTTCATGTAAACTTTGACATACCCGAGAGGAACATTAAAATAGTGTGCAAATGAATTATACATTGAATTATTAGTTACTACTCCAATACCATGTCACTGAAAAAGGTCAATCACATATCCTCATACAAATATATGGTAGTTCAATGCCTAGACCAAGCTGTGCCTTAGAACATTACACTGTACCTGAAGTGATGGCCATGCCTTTCAGAACCTCTGGCTGTTTTCAGGTTTGCTTGTGGAGTTCCTGAAGAACACAAATGCCCTGAGAATTAACATGGCTGATTAAACAAGACATCTTAAAATGTGACTAACACTCAGAGTGTGACGGTTTCTCTGCTTTGAGGGCTTGCATGTTAAGAGTGAACATGTTCACTCTTAATGTTCTCTGAATGTTCTTAGATTCAAAATATCAATTTGTATAAGTTAACCTTTTTAATGTGAAGCATACTCACTTGATGTGTCCCTGTGCCGAGACCCTGAAGAGTATTGCTGTCGAGAACCCTGTCTCTCGTTTCTCCATGATCCGACCTCAAATAGACAGAGAATAAGGGTAGATTACAAATATTGACTCCAAAAAACAGGAGCCTGCAGAGAAGAATGTTTAGATTCCATATTTACTTTTAAGGATAACTTTGTTTTTTACTTTAGACACAAGCCACCCATTTCTTTGCTATTTACACCAACATAAGTCACATCTGCCCTCTCCTTTAAAACCAGAAGGTCACCATTCAAATGTGATGGGACTCACTTGGAAAGGATAGTCCCTGCGCTGAGATGATTGCTGTCGAGAACACTGTTCGCTGTGTGTGTCTCTTCTGCGAGGTTCTGTGTCCTGAGCCTGAAAAGACTGTCGTTAGATTCAATATATTTATTTCTGAGGTCACTGTTAAAATTTAATGCACACTCACCCTGTGTAGACATTTCCCTCCGAGGTGTTACTTGCTGTTGAGAACTCGGTGTGGACATGTCTCTTCTGTGAAGTTCATGTTCTGAGGAAAAACAAAGAACGTCGCTAGGTTCCATATATTGATTTCTAAACACGAAGGACACCGTTAAAATATGACGCACACTCACCGTCTGTAGACATTTTTCTGCTCCGGGGTGTTTGCTGTTGAGAACTGTGTGGACATGTCTCTACTGTGACAGTCATGTCCTGAGCCTGAAAAAAAAGATAAAGAATGTTGTTAAAGAGTCATTAGATTCGATACAATGATTTACAAAATGAAGGATACCAGTTTCAAAATGTGATACTGACTATGCATGGACTTTGCACCGCTGTGAGACACCTCAGCATGCTTTTGTCTCATCACGATCGACATATTAAGGCTATAGAATGTAAAACGGGACTCGAACACGCAACACACTGTCAGGCATGTGGCATGCGCTCGGACCACTAGACCAGTGAGGTGCCAGTCATTACATTTGAGGTCATATGAATTGTACCTTGTGTGATGTTTGCTCTGCTCCAGGACAGGAACTAGTCCAGCAACAGCCACCCAGAGTACAGCTCCTGAGAGGGATTTAATAATTCGACAAAAAAAGCCTGGTAAAAATTAAGACCGAAAAGTGTTCAATTTCCGCCCTTTACTGTGAGCTGCCCCAGAAGTTTTATTTTTTCAACAATCACAGTACAGAGTTTATGAAAATCTATTCCTCCCAATAACAATACTGCAATAATACGTTGCAAGTCTGCAGTGCATAACATTAAACACAGGACATCCACCACTTCTGCTAGTACCAAAAAGCAGACTTATTTTTGAAGGGGTGTCATATCATGTACCTTGTTGGAAGGTTTGCTCCGCCACAGGACAGGACAGTATAGGACAGAACCGCTATCACAACAGCCAGCCAGAAAGAAAGCACAAATTAGAATGTTACTCCATCACAGATCACACTACAGTGGAGAAACAAACAGTTATGATTGATTTTTCAAAACTACAAGCTCACAGTGGGGCACTCACTGCCACGCAGTGAGCTTGTACATCTGCTATTTTTTATATAGTTAAAAGAACAAAAAAATACATTCCACATCCCACTACGAAGAGCATTCAGTGAATCCTTTTACACAAAATTTAATTGGCACAACACCCCTAGCTAGGGTATAATTTTATAGGTTCAGTTCAAGTCATTTTGTAGCTTACTTATTTCATACCCTTTTCCAAGCATATTATTTAATTTTGCAGTTTTACAGCCATTTTGCAAAATGTGATGTCCATGTGTCCTGTTTGAATACAGCTTGTTAACCACATTAGTTATTTTTGATATACGTCTTGCCAGATGTAATGTACCAGGGCAGGGAAACCTGTAGATAGATAGATAATTGTTAAGGGGTAACTCCTCCGATTTTCAACATTGATGTTGTGTGGACATGATAAAAAAAAGTTCCCCCAATTCTGTAATTCCTAAAAATGGAGGTATGAAAAATCGTCAACATCTGATGAAATACATCTGATGACATCTTCAAGACGTATTTCACCATGTTAATCATTTTTCTTTCAGACCCATTTTTCCTTAGAGCGGGTCCATTTGGTTCACATTTGTATCCTTTCAGGATTTATTTTTTTGAAAATGGGTGGAATTCCCCTTTAACGGGACATGCATGTCTGCACACTAATTCCCACTCCTGCGACACATGCAGGCCTGCACATAGACAAAGCTAGCCATGGGACAGTGGGGGGAAAGGGAATACAAAAAGATACTGTATCTCTCGCTAGCCATATACAGTATACATTTAGCTCAGCCCAGCTTGCTTCACCCGTGCTAGCAGGTACCGTAGCATTAGCTTATAGGCACACAGTGTCAGGCTGGGTGCTTGGCTCAGGCGCTAGCTGCTAGTTAGCTTAGTTAGCATTAGCTAAAGCTACACATCGACCGGACAGGGACATGTATTATTTGTTCACGTTAACGTCGCAGTCGTGTATATTTAACTTACCTTACTTTGTAGACGGCAGTCTTAAAACCTCCTTAGAACGAGAGAGAGTCAACTGCGCAGTGAAGTGTTGATGCTGTTACCATGTTACGTCTAGAGTAGTGTAGAGTAGTAGCCACTCTATCGTAGTAGCTCCACTGCGTCCTTCCCGGGCGATGCCGCATTGAATTATGGGTAATCCTACCCTCATCCAATGACAAGCGCTGCATTATTTGCTCAGCCAATCAGATTGGTCTTTACAAAGATTTATCATTTAATAACTATAAACATTATAGAATGTGTTGTTCTATGGGGAGAGAAATGTGTCAATATTATCTTCACAGAAATGCGTTCATACGAACGCGTTTTGAAGTTGTACAAATCCTTTACGATATTTGACAAAAATCTTTTCACGATTTGCAATAGTCTTTTCACGATTTGCAAAAGATTTTTGTATTTTTACAAAAAAATATTAGATTTGTGTGTGTGTTAATCCTTGAAAAACATTTGTAAACCCTCAATTCTGCTTGTGAATTCTAAAAAAAACACGTGTGATTCCCTTTTCTTTTTGAATAATTTTGACCCAAACATCATGCTCGTTTATGATAATTTTCACAAATGAATTGTAATTGTTCTGCGATTTACTAGTTTGTATCCAAGATTTACAAAAGTGTCTTCCAGATCTTCAAATGTTTCTCGCTGATTCACAAACTAAATTCCATGTTTGACAAGTATCTCTTTGCGTTTCACAAATGTGTTTTGTATATTTACAAAAAAATATAAGATTTGTGTGTGTGTTAAATCTTGAAAAACATTTGTAATTCCTCAATTCTGCTTGTGAATTTTAATAAAGTATTTGTCATTCTCTTTTCTTGTTGAATAATTTTGACACAGATGTCATGCTTTTTCATCGTGATTTTCACAAATGTAATGTTGTATCCACAAAAGAAATCTTGCTAAAAAAAAGTATAATTACAGGCACTTTCATCATCAAATATGTGTAAAGCTTCAACTCTGTGTGTTGCCACCAGGTGGCAACCATGCATTTGTGAGCAAATCCTATTCTTTTGTGAACCCCATTAAGACACAAACACGCCAAGCGCGCTGTGAATTTTGTGTCAAAAAGATTGATTGGCTGCCTCGTTTCTAGGCTACCTCTAGGCCAATGGGAGACTTGCCATAACACCCATCGTCTGAAAGTCATAATGGCGGCGCCTTGGAAATAGACAGAGTTACGCCAACTCCGTTCACTTCATGGGGCCAGTACATCTACATAGACTTCTGTTGGATAGTGACATTAATAGTGACAGCCGGAAGTTGCTGAATGCATTGAAGCCTATGGGCTCGCGCGAGTACGTGAGCCACGTGACCAGGCTGCTTTCTGACCCCTCAATGTCGCAACTCTTCTACTAGATGGCTCTGTACTCTGTACAGATGGCTGTATAGATGGCTCTGTACATGGGGACAACAAACAGGGACGAGTGAGAGTCAGGCAACAGCCCAAGTTTATTAGAGATAGTTTTACATTAAACAGCATAAGTACAATACTTTAGAAGCGAAAATAGCGCTTATTTGCGCCACCCTCGTTGAAATCAATGTTTTTCCAACTCTAGTTTGTCCTTATTTGGGCTGCATTAGCGGCGGCTCGAGCGCTCAGTTTCTTGCCCCCCGCAATGTCGCAAGTCTGGCTGCTCTGGCACCGTCTCTCCCTCGTTTCCGCTTCCGGCTCCGCTTGGTTCATTGGCGGGTGCCGCTCATAACCGCTGCAACTTTCAGACATGGCAGGACAAGGAGGAAAACCACCACAGGAGGGTCCACCGCCTTCATTAGTAAGTAAACTCGCTTGAAAATGCGTTTTTTATAATAATATTAGTAAAGATAGAAAGGTACGACATTAACTTTCATGCACTGTAAGTAAGGATGCATATCTGCAACCTGCTCAGTGTCTACTGTCTACTACTTGGTGGTCCTTCAATTTTTTAGGCCAACGTCAGGTTCAAACTTTATTGTCTCATACACGTTAGATATCGTTTTGAAAGCTAATTTAGAACGAAGAAAATCAAGCCGCTTGATGATTGTTCAAACTTAAAACAGCCATGGCGTGGGCTGCTCGATTTGGAACTGCGTGGTCAGGGGCATCATGGCGAACAGAGGCGGAGTGTTTGCACGCTGGAAAGGTGCAAGAAATTACATGTTAAGAACGTGGCGAAAATGGACAATCTACAAGCTATCTTCACGGCCCGACCACCTTGTTTGGGCCAGAATCATCAGTGGAGCAAACTAAGCAAATCTTCTGTATTTTCTTGCATCGAAAAGCGTTAATGTGGAAGCGTCAATGTGTCGGTTGTCTGAAAAGTTTGATCGAGGTTAAAGGGGAATTCCACCCATTTTCAACAGTGAAGAAAATCATTCGTGAAAACTTTTGGGAAATATTACTTCGCGCAATTTATGAAAATCAAGAATTAAATCGTTACCAATAAACGTTTTTACGTGTTTCTAATGTTGTCCAATAACGTATACTAAAATCTTATAGGAAACCTCATTAAAAACGGGTCAAAGTCGGGTTACTAGTCCCAACAGGCAAAACAAAATGTCGTTAGTCAGCACATTTGAGCCAAGTGTTATGGCCGTTTTCAGTCCAGTGACCCCCCTTTTCTTTAAACCTGTGGTTTTCAACATTTTTCATTCCAGGGCCCACTATTTATTCAGAATTCGAGCAGCAGACCACCATTTCAGGACATTTTAGCCCCACAGACCCCAAAACTATAGATTTCTTTTGTTTTTTTCTCCAGGGTGGATTTGGGAAACAAAACAGTCCAACATACAGATCAAAATGACCATTAATCTTCTACATTCTCTAGTTGTGTAGACTAAGTTGGGCTAATTCACATGATGAATATTTTGACTCTTAAGAGTGTAAACATGAAGCCTAATGGACCCGCAAGGTTTCATTTGGTTTCATGTTTACTCTCTCAAAGAGTTACACATGGTTAACCAACTTTACATCATTTAGCCTGGGGACCACCTGGAATCCTCTCAGGGACCACTGGTGGTCCCCGGACCACCTGTTGAAAACCCCTCCCTTAAACTAAACTCTAAACTTAAACTAGTGCTTGGAATGGATTCAGCATGAAAACATTCTAGTTAAATATGCTACATAATGCATGATGACATTTTGCTTGCTATAATTTGACTAGTACCCTGACTTTGACCTGTTATTATTATTCATGGGGTTTCCCACAGGAGTTGAATTAACATTTTAGTACATGTTATTAGACACTATTAGAAACTCGTTGAAGAAATGTATTTAACAATTTAGTTCCCATATTGGGAACTTAGTATCTGAAATGCCCATATGCCTGGCCAGTACTGTAGGCCTATCAGTTGTTAATAAAATGAGAGAATGGTGATCCCTAGGTGGAGTCTTAAAAAGGGACTCGAGGTGGTGTTCTGAATCAGTTCAACATTCAACCCCTGGCCTAAACATCTTGGGGACCATGCCATTAGGCTAGATAACACTCACACACAGTGTAGCCAGTTTGAGTCATGCTTATGTAATTGTTAAATGTGTTCTTGGTGATTGTCATAGCGCGTGAGAAGGCTTTTTTTTAAACACAGGAATGCATGAGAGTTTAATCGATGACGCATAAAAATGATTGTGATAAAATGTTTTCTAAATTCTAGATGGAAACAATTACACATCAGGGGTTGACACTAAGGTCTCTGAGGCACTTGCCCATCGAGCAAGTGCATGTCAGGTTCTACTTGCCCTCAGGTCATGGTCACTCGCCCCCCCAAAAATATATTGTAAATTTTGCATTTAAGTTTACTTCCTACTTGGGTGCTTTAAACCAGGGGTTTTTAACAGGCGGTCCGGAGACCACCAGTGGTCCCTGAGAGGGTTCCAGGTGGTCCCCAGCTAAGTTGGTTAACCAGATGTAACTCTTGAGTGTAAACATGAAACCAAATGGACCCTTGCGGGTCCATTTGGTTTCATTTTTACACTTCCCCGATCGGGCAACCAGGTAGCAGTCTTCACTTGCCCCACTTTTTTTTTTTTTTTTTTTTTTTTTAAACTTGCGAGCAAGCAGGCAAGTGTTAGTGTCAAGCCCTGCACATAAAAAGCAACGTCAAAACATTTGGCCTATGCATGTGCACTCGCATGGCATCAAAATATGAACCAGATAAACTGACAACAAAAAAAATCAAGAATCATCAAAAGCAACTTCAACTTCTCGAAGATTCTTCGAGAAGTTGAACAGTTCAATAGAACTTTTGATGGAGAAACATTTATGAATGTTAAGCCTCTACCTCCTAAATATATTAGCCATTTCTGTTATCTGTTTATGGAATCAGTGTATCAGTGTACATATAGACGCACACCATCTATACTTGCAAGCAACTTATTATTGAGGCAACGTTTCAAGCATCTGATTCTTGAAGGGCATTGGCCGAAACGTTGCCTCAATAAAAAGTTATTTGCAAGTATAGACTGTGTAGGGGGCCTCTATATGTGCACTGGTACATTGATCCTGTTTCAAGCTTGTGCCTACGCACCTGTCCCAAAGACTCTCAGGTGTGCATTAGAGTTTGTTGCCTACCATAACCATATCTGTTGGTTATAAAAGTGTGTTAACATTTGGATGAGCAATATTCTCATATTGGTATTCATTTACATTTTTAATATGAATTCTTTTTTTCATTTCAGAAGGAGGTGGAGACGATGGCACAATCATTATTGGCAGCCTTAAGAAGGTCCCAGCAAGGTCCCGCTGCTCAAAATGGGCACACAACCACACACCCCGCTACCCCTACACGGTAAACATTTATTTCTAATTGCATTCAAATGTGTTATGGAGTGGTATAGCTTAGAGTTCACTAGAATGAGTTGGAATGATGTATCATTATCAATAGTAAATGTCAATAATTACTTTTTATTTCAAACGATGACATTGCTGCTGCTAATGGATGAATAATTACTAATCTCTATCATTTAATTACCACATCATTTCATGGAACAAAATGACTTGCTCCCTTTTGAAATGAACTAACATATCTGCATTTGACATAATACATTGATTATCCTTTATATATAATATACATACAATACTACATTACTAAAATTGTTTTTCCAAACTTTTCACTGTGGTGACTTGGAAAATCAGTGAGATGTCCGGTATGACCTCTACAACACCAATACCTGTACCGGTGGCTGCACAGGTGAACCAAAAGTTAAAGAGGTAAAACATAACTGAAGACAATGGCAACTTCAGACCTGTAGTAGGATCATATCAGACCCTTTCTGTGACCGATCATGGAAGGGTCCGATACGACTACTACTGGCCATCAGTATGAGTATTCATGTTTTTTTTTTTTTCCCAATTCTGTTTGTCTTAACCTTTCTTCTTTTTTTTTTATAGGCAGTTCTCAAGTCAGACTATTCAGTCGCTTTCAGAGATGAAGCGAGGAAGAAACCGCTTTACCAAATCTGCAAGTGTTCCTGTCAAGACCATTGACATCCCAATCTGTGTTCTGCCAAGACCTACAGGTGTTACTCCCAAACCTGCCATAGAGCTGGAATTGGCCCAGGCTGGTTTGGGAAAAAGGATTGTGGCCATTCCTGAAGATGGGAAACACACAGAGGTCTGTCATCTTCATAGACCTATGCATTTTGTATCTTGACTGCTTTTAGTTCTATGATGCAACTAACTCTTGGCCATTGCTGCAGCATATGTACTCAATTCTGACAAACTTTAATTTGTTAATTTTAGATTCAGTGCACACATTGTGAATTAGACGTATTTACACAATCTTGGCTTCCAGCTCTTAAAACCCACCACCCATCTGCCAGGGCTTGAAGTTCTCAGTCCTGAGGATTTCTGGGGGGGGGGCGGGCTCATGTAAAGCTCTGTATTTAAAGTGTCTGCTAAATTGTAAACTCAAATCTCTTCAGATACAGTCGCTCATTGAAGAGGAGTTCCTCAAACTTCGACCCCTCCAGGGAAGGTGGCTGCTTCACAAGGGCTCAGGTATTTTTATTCTTAATTCAGTCTCATGTAATCCTATAACTTGAGCAGTCCACAATAAAATTATTGGGGGGGGGGGGGGGGGTGGTGTACAGTAGAATCTGTTTAGGGCAGGGTGGTTTCATTCTGCTGCCACCAGCTGGTGAAGTCTGGTTATCTCAACCTGGGGGTCATGAAGTTACGAGAAATGGCCAAAGCATTTTCGGGGATCCTTAGCCTTGGATTAGAGCATTAATGAGGAGGTAGTACACAGAGCACTGGAAAGTTCATTTATACAATAAATGGGATCATACTGATGTGATTTGTTTAGGAGGCAGTGGCCAACGGAAACTGGGGCAGGTCCTCATGGACCCAAAGGGAGGCTATACAGAAAAGATCCTGCGTAAAGCATCAAACAACGGTAAAATCACTCTGTTCCTGGTCCCTCTGCAAGAGGAGCTGGACACCAGTCCACTTCCCTTTGATGCACCAGAGTTTGACGGCATGCCACAAGTCCCATGCATCACCTGTGGAACAACTATGCCGTTACAAATGATGCAGCTACACACAGAGCAGTGTAGACCAGGACCAAAGGTGATTTTTTTTTTCTTTTTTCCTCCCTTGATCCAAGTCAATGATAAAACATGTTGACTGTTTTATGCTGCAATATATGCACGAAAAGTACAATCTGAGTTAAAATGTAACAAATACAGGAGCAGAGTGTGGTGGTCCTAGAGGATGACTCCGCCAAGTCAGAGCCAGAAGACCTTGACTCTGAAGAGCAAGGAGTAAGTACTAATGAGCGTACGTGTGTGACAAATTGACAGGTCCCGTTTGAAGAGCCATGCCAGGGATCCCCATAAGAGATTATTATGGTTCCTGCAGAAATTCTCAGCCCACTTAATTTCATGGACCCAGTTTTGTATGCATTAGGCTACAGTCCATTTAATGGCATTTCTATTTGTGAGGGCCCCAATTTATCCATGAAAGTACATGATAAAATGTGTTGCTCTGGTCCTGGTTAAGCAACATTTTAAAATATCTAAACACTAATAAGCTATTGTGCAAAAGAGCAATTACACATGCATGTATTAAATACATTTGGTTTCGTCAGACTTGCAGACCCATAAGGTTCAATTTGTTTCTATTATATCAAACATGTAGGGTGCTTTGTCTACAGATGAAACAAATATCATTTAGCACAACTGCAAGCAAATGATATGTATATATCAAGCTCATTGAACACGTAGGGCAAGATGTTTAGTAAGTTTCTGTCAACATTCTTTCAGGCGTGCCCTATATGCCAACGTGAGTTTCCCATTTCTTGTCTCGAGAGACATGCCAGTGTTTGTGCAGAAATGTAAGTGTTTAAATTATATTTTACCTAGCATATGAAGAAGTTTAACTTTGATCAAGTCGACTTAACTGTACAGTAAAAGGGGGTGATTGGATAGCCAATATTGTACAGAATTGTGTTGCAGATGCGTACAGATTTGTTGGTGACATTGTTATGTTCATGTTAAAGATCCTTCTACAACCCCATGATGGACACAGAGGTCCCAGGCCCGTCATCTTCTTCAGCAGCCCCCGGCCCGTCATCTTCTTCAGCAGCCCCTGTTCTTCAGCTGCAGCTTCGGCTGAAGTTTCTGCACCAGTAGCAGCTGGTAAGAGGGCAACATTTTTGTGGAGTGAATGCCAAATTTTTCTTCACCTCATGAATGTCCGTTCTACGCATTAATTTTACATTATTTGTCCCTCAGAAGGCTGGAAAATGGCAGAAACCCCTCAAGAAGCCATGCGGCTATATATTGAGGATCTTCAAA
>CM076987.1:39754290-39794290 GCA_039105355.1 Benthosema pterotum
CAGGGACGGGTCAGGGACGCCATACCGAGTCTAGCACCCATATGTCTCTATGACATAGCATTGAGGAGTTATGGCAGGAAATAGTATCGACCAATCAGAATAGGGGGCGGAGCTAAGTTACACCAATCAACGTCAGGGACTCATTTCCCGAGACTTGCCAATGTGTGTGTGCGTGAGTGTGCATATGTGCTTGCGTGTGTGTGTGTATATGTGTGTGCGTGTGTTGCTGCATGCATGAATAACCAGTCGTGGCCCATAAGGTGACCTCAGAGAGGACCCGGACTATGTGTGTGCATGCGTATGCGCGCGTGTGTGCGTGCGTGTGTGTGTGTGTATGCGCGCGCGCGTGTGTGTGTGTGTGTGTGTGTGTGTGGTTGTGTGTGTGTGTGTGTGTGTGTGTGTGCGCGCGCGTGCGTGCGTGCGTGCGTGTGTGTGTAAGCGCGCGCATGTGTGTGTGTGTGTAAGCGCGCGCGTGTGTGTGTGGTTGTGTGTGTGGTTGTGTGTGTGGTTGTGTGTGTGTGTGTGTGTGTGTGTGTGTGTGTGTGTGTGTGTGTGTGTGTGTGTGTGTGTGCGTGTGCATGCGCATGCGTGTATGTGCATGCGTGTGTGTGTGTGTGTGTGTGTGTGTGTGTGTGTGCGCGCACGCGTGCGTGTGCGTGCGTGTGTGCGTGTGGTTGTGTGTGTGTCTGTGTGTGTGTGTGTGCGTGCGTGTGCATGCGCATGCGTGTATGCGCATGCGTGTGTGTGTGTGTATGCGCGCGCATGTGTGTGTGTGTAAGCGCGCGCGTGTGTGTGTGGTTGTGTGTGTGTGTGTGTGTGTGTGTGTGTGTGTGTGTGTGTGTGTGTGTGTGTGTGTGTGTGTGTGCATGCGCATGCGTGTGTGTGTGTGTGTGTGTGTGCGCGCGTGCGTGCGTGTGCGTCACACACTCCATATTTGGGCACATGTAACCCCATGGAGAACTCCATGAGCAAGTACACTAGGCAGCAAAGCATAGACTGTAGAGGAGAGCATGTGTGTGCGTGTCTCTGCGCGTGTGGCTAGTGGCAGCCATCTAATTAGGGCCTAATCTGTTACACCTGTGTTCAGTGTGTCAGTACAGATACTATTGTCCATTAGTTTAAACAGGGAGTCTATGGGTAGCACTCTCTTGGAACAAAGGCCTCTCACGCAAAAAGTAAAACTCGTAAGCGTTTACTTTTTTCGATGTGGGCGCTACGACTTCGCAAGCTATGTTGTGTGCGATCGTGGTATTGGTATGACAAAAGACGTGGTCGTGAGAGCGATTTAAGAATTCGCGTCTGAAAACAAACGTCAAACGCCAAAATGCAGCACATTACAATGTAATTAATATGGGGACGGGAGGTCACGTCATCTCGCTCTGAGGCACGTAGCACCGGTTCTGTACCTGACTGGGCTTTGATGGTCACATTGGGTGAAAGGCGAGAAGTTTGTCTACAAAATGTCCGAAAACCACGCGTGTAAAGCGAATATTGTGGCCGTGAGGACGATTTGTTCGGTCATGACCCGAGCCTTGAGACACTGCATCTCGCACTCTGTTTCACTCGCTCACTGGTCGTGCGAGCCTCTAAGCTCCGCTAAATTCTCGAACCATGCACACTTTGAACTGCGATAGCGGACAAACCGTGCAACATATTCGAATACCGCCTGAACCGTGACGAAGTCGAGAGCCGCGTCTGCTGTTTAAAGTTAAAATCGTGTTTCTACGCCACAGTGTGCCAGAGTAATGTGGCTCCAAATAAGCACTTCTTTTTCTGATGTTTTCGGTGTGCCCCCATTCATTTCGAATGGGGATTTTTTGCGTCGTTTATTGCGAATTACGTTGGCACGGTAACGCGTATCGGAAAGAAAAGCACAAGCACATCTTTCCCGGCCGAGCCGCACGTTTTGATGTATATATTGCGGGGGTTGTGCAAACCGTGCGGCCGGCCATAGCGGTCGAAATTCCGGATAGATAGATGTCTGATGATTATGGATTAAGTTGACGAATCACAACCTGTGTGCTTCTGCCATACTGGCAGGCACACAGAATTAAGTACAGCAATACATGGCAACTTGATGCCATGTATTGGCATCAAGTTGAGGCGGCGGGAGGGGTCTATGAAAAGTGCATATTAAAATATTCACCCAAAAAGAGCAATTATTGTAAAAGAGGAAATAAAGATGATTATTTCACCTTTATATTCTATTTTGTTCACAAAATATTACTAAACTGGTAAATTCACACTAACACCTGCCTGGAGGGGTTAAACAAACCTACATTCTATGGTGTTACTGACCCGCCTCAGACATCATTATGGAAAGTGCAAAAATATTGTCTGGGTGAAGATCACCCATGTTCAGTGTTCTGGGGTTATATGATAAGAACTATGGGCTTAAATGACATGGAAACCAGTCTGAACAATATTTTGTCTGTATTGTTCAGGAAATGCACCCGTGACTACCTTGTTTGAGGGACAGACGGACCACTTCATCCCATCTCTGTCCACTGCCGTGGTCGACAGTGACCTATTTATAATGGCCGGAAGGGTGATGGGTCACTCCATAATTCATGGTGGTCCTGCAGTATCGGGGCTTAGTCGTGCAGTCGTGGGCGCCCTAATGGGGAATACAGAACTGGCAATGTCCAAGCTCTGCCTGGAAGACGTTCCAGAAGTGGAACATAGAGAAACTATGTCTCTGGTGAGTCAATATGTTGTACAATGCGTATGAGTTCACAATCACATTCTCTGCACTAAGGCTAACTGGACGAATGCGTGTACAAACATAACAATATCCTTTTTTTTAAACATTTTCTCTTTGGGAGAAGGAAGATCCAAGTCAATGGTAAGTGAGGGAAATGATGCAGTTAAAATGAATCAGATCCACATTGTGTATGTTAATGATACTTGTTTCAGTTGCTGGAGGAGGAGAAGTGGAGCGAAGAAGAGACTGAACGAGTACACAAACTGTGTAGGAAGTGGTTTTGCCCGGTACCAACTAAGGAGGCCAACAGGCTGTTATTGTTCCAGCAGCTGCTCTATCATGCCGTATGTATCTTTTTGTTTTGTGTAGATCCCTTGCCATGATATCATCCCACTGAAATAAGACAAAGTTCCAGTGATTATAAATTGATTGAAAATGTACTCCTTATTGACTCTTTTGGTACATAAACAAATGCAAAGCTGGTTCAGACACTATAGAGTTTTACCAAAACTTGTGTAGTTATATTTTCATAAACTGGACGTGCTTAAGAACATACTACAAATTAGACCTTACAGAAAGGCATAATTTCCAATATGACAGGTTTATAGCTCTTATAAACGACTATACTGGGTAACTCAATTGAAATAATATATACATTTTTCACCTGTTTGTACCTGCTTATGAACAAAAGATTAAAGTTGCTGCCTAGAATTATCTCTTCTATCGTTTAATAATAATCATTGTACCATAATCTAATCATGGCCTATATACTATAACCTAATTTATAATTTCAGGTGCTTGGCAGGACAACTGCTCAAATTAGAGACCTGAGAAGAGGTTTGAAGGACACCGGGATTATGCCCCTACTCGTCGGACGGCCAGATGTTGCTCCGCTTGTATTCCCTCCAGAGTCTGCAGTGACCCTCACTCCAGAAGTAAGTTGACAATCGACTGATCACTAATATTCTACGTTGGCTGTCCCTGCCAGCATGCTTTCTCGTCTAGAGCACAAATTCTCAACCTGAGTGCCTCGAGTCCTGGGGGCCCTTGAAATTAATTTAGGGGATTCCTAAAGAAAAGAAATTGAAGCCATTTCTATCTGGGAAAATCTTTATTATCTCATGTTTATGTATACTGGGAGGAAGCTTCACAGTATACTTAAAGCGCTGTAACACTTGCTGCTACTGTGTTGTTCCTTCACGTGTGCACACACACTTTATAAATCTATAGACAACGGACCTATCATGGTCCATTGTCTTGCCACCACCCCCTCGCAGTATGTGGTGTTTAACATCAGAATCTGACAGATTAACACAAGTCTTACTACTTTATACACAACCGCACACCATTGCTAGTGTGTTGTGTCATGATCCCTGCAGTTGCTTCTCACCCATAAGGCATTTTGCTTGTTGTAGTAGTTGGGAGGGATGGGGTCATATGACATGGCCAAAGCATTTTCTTCAGTCCCCAGACAAAACATTGAGAACCTCTGGTCCTCACACTCAGGAATTGCTCCAAATGGATTTTTGATTTCCAGGCATGATTGGCATCATGTTTGGCTTAAAGCCAGGTGGCTCTTCATCAGAATCTTTAATTCTTGTTTGCTGCCCTGCTCATGGTTTGTGTATGCTCTGCAGGATATTCTACGCTCCATCAAATGGCCCAAGTCACAGTCTACAGGGGAAGATAGTGACAGTGATGAAGAAGTTGCGCCTGGCACAATGGCTAACATCTGTGCATTTTTCCGAACATTTGTGGAGGAAGGTATGTTTTTTATGCAATCCCAACACAGACCATTCATAACAAAGGGCATCAGAAGCTACCTTTCATTGAGACTGCATTGACGTTTATTTTGTTTCCTCATATGGATCATCATTTTATAAGAATGTCTGGGGTACGATTTGAGAGTATGACATGAATGTATGGGACCTGAGTATTCAGGAAGGGGAAAGCTATAGAAACCCATTAACATGGCCAATACTATTAGGGTCCCGGTACCTTCTGTGTGCTAGGGCTTAAAGATTGTTTCCATAAGTATAGGACTTACAAACAAGCAGGCCCTCGGTTCCATTTATAAAATGTAATGCAATGCATCTGTCTGGTAGTCTTCTATCATTTCTGCTATTGTCGGTGTACTGTGGTCTGCATGTGATTTTTGTATCCTGCTAAAGTGCTTGGTTCGAAAGAATTTTCCAAAAGGACAAAACTATCTTTAAACTAATTGGTCGACCAGTGTTTGGAATATTACTTTACCTTGTTAATATATTTATTAATTACCTTCATTTTAAAGCAATTGTATTACATAATTTAAATATTTAGTATCACTAATCAAATATTGCATAGGCCAGTGGCATAGCCTACCTACAATAAAGCAAGCACACTTGGCTATCTGGCCAAATCCATTTGAAATCAACTTGAAACACTCACTCCTGAAAAGTCCTTGCGTAGAGTTAAATGTATTCCTTGAATTCATGGAAGACTGTAAATAATTTGACAAATTATAGAAAATAAGTAATTAACTTGCAGTTGTCAAGATAATTTCACAATTGCATCAGTTCAGATTGACAGAAAGTAATATTGAAAGTAATGCAGGAAGAAAAGTATATCGTAGGATTTTTTTTTTTGTTAAGTAAATTATTTATATTAGAAGTTACTGCGTTTTGGTAATGTATTAGGTTACGTAGTGCACATGTCCCAACACTGTTGACCTACGTGTGTGGTTTGTTTTTTCTCCCCTTTCCCAGCATCCCCGGACACTCTGCGGGACCTTATGAAGTTCTGGGTCGGCTGGGAGGTGCCACAAAATTCCCTCAAAATGGAGATTGTGCGGTCAAGTGGCCGCAATCATCTGCCAACCTCAAGCACTTGCGTCATGCGCTTACGGATTCCAGACCACTACACCAGTTATCAGCTTCTGAAAGCGGATCTCATGGTTTGTTTAAGGTCTGTTGAGACTGGTTTTGGCCTTGTTTAATTTTTTTCTGACTGCAAAGACGTGATCAATACGGT
The DNA here is from genome assembly GCA_039105355.1 of Benthosema pterotum. NCBI lineage: Eukaryota > Metazoa > Chordata > Actinopteri > Myctophiformes > Myctophidae > Benthosema > Benthosema pterotum. The sequence continues at coordinate 39,760,004 of CM076987.1, forward strand.
CCTTTTCAGTGGCTTTGTTGACACCTGACCACTTTTGCCCAAAAATACTTACTGGGTGAAGGTGAGATCCAATTGCGACCAATGACCAGTTTACAACCCGGTCGTGACTAGAGTCTAGTTGCGACTAGCTACCCCTCCAAAAAAAAAACCCTGCCCTTACCCTCCCTTGCAACTAGTTGCGACCTGGTCATTGGTCGCCACTGGATCTTGCCTTCCTGGTGGCTCCGTTCCCCAATGAAAGGCAGTTGCAGAATCGGTTTAATTCCTTTATGTATTTCTTCTATTTTTAGCACTTTGGTTTGATTCTGTCTTTAAAGTCAGATTCCCCCCCCCCCCCCCATTTTCAACTTGGTCAAGTGTCAATAAGTGGTCAGATGTCAATAAATTTAAACAATGGCTTTTCCTGTTCTATGAACCCGCTATGGATCATGAAAAATTGGTTTACATTTTTTATTTTTGCCCAAAAAAATTACCCATAACATCCCATAAGGTAATAATTAAAAATATAATTCTTTCAGAAGCACATGTGACTTGTCAAACTATGGGGTATTTCATGCTTCTGAATCCATCCCAAGCATTATTTTTGCACAAAAACATTCCCAGGGCTAAAACCAGCCATAGACATGGAAAATATGGTGAGGTCAGCACATTTAGGAAAGAATCTATGGGCGTTTTTAGCTAAAGGAATATTTTTGTGCAAAACTAATGCTTGGGATGGAATTCAGAAGCATGAAAAACCCCTAGTTTGACATGTCGCATGTGCTTCTCAAAGAATGATTATATTTTTTTTATATGGGATGTTATGGGTAATTTTCTGGGCAAAAATAAAATGTAAGCCGCTCTTCATGTCCCATAGGGTTCATATCACAAATTGTTTACAAAAATCTTCACTATATATATATATATATATATATATATATATATATATATATATATATATATATATATATATATATATATATATATATATATATATATATATATATATATATATATATATTTAAATACACAATTACATACACTATTATTGACACCTGACCACATTTGCCCAAAAATACTGGGTGAGATCCAATTGCGGCCAACGACCATTTTGCAACCCGGTCGTGACTAGAGTCTAGTTGCGACTAGCTACCTCCAAGAAAATAGATGGTCATTGTGTTTGCTGTTCACTTGTTTACTGCACTTTAAGATGCTGTTTTAAATATGCGTTGTTTACTGCACTTTAAGATGCTGTTTTAAATATCCAATGTTCCGCATCTGAACAACCTTGTACGGTTTTAAGTGTTCTGTCTAACTGTTCACTGCCTAAATGCTTGTCAATTAAATTGACGCAAACAATTGTGTAGATTTATTTTGACTGATTTTTACAAATGGCCATTACTGCCTTGAGTACTTACAGGTCTGTGGATTACAGCAGAAAGACTAGTACAATGTAACTTGGTATTGTGGGGCCAACTGTCTTGGCTTCCGTAAGCAATCAATTCCATAGTTCAGTTTCATAAAGGTAATAGAAAAAGCAAAAATGACATTCTAAGCATGTGGTGGCCCGAGGGGTATACACTTCTTTCCGAAACCTGTTTTGTCCCTTACGGTTGCCTGGGTATTAACCCCCTCCATGTGTGTAAATGACCATCACCACATGCTTTTTAGAACCCTTATGGTGTCTAGTTGAGATGGCTTGTTGCCAGGTCAAATGTCACTAGGGGTTCATTTTAACACTTTCTCACAACCACTATCTGTACAATAGAGATCACAGAAAGGAGCTAAAACTACTCACACAAATTAAATAATTTTCTACATAATTTGAACCCATGGAATTAATTCAAGTGGTTATAATTACAATTCAAGCACATCCCATTTTAGGACAAACTGCAAAAAAGACAACATTCAAACTACATTAGGTTTATCTTTTTCTACCATGTTTTTTGGACCATCGCTTCTAGATTAGTATTCTTGTTGCCAGTTCAAAAGATTTCACAAGGGGTTCATTTTAACCCTTTCTTAGTATCCCCAACAAACCATAAGATAGAGGTAGTACAGACAATACTAACTTGTGAAGTACACAAACATGTTTTTCCATATCATATTGACTTGGAATTTATTTTTTAGCTGTCTTTCAGAACAAACTGGGGAAAGAAAACGTGCTTTTTGGTGTAAATGTGCAATATTTTACTTAATTTTCACTTGTAATTCATGTCAAACTCCACCTCAGCAGTTTCACCATCATCACTGTTAATACCAACAGCTATGGTCAATGAGGGTAAGTAAGTAGCCTTGCCAAGCCATGATGTCAGGAGGCCCGGCTGAGCCATTGAGGCCCATATAGGTCAGGAGCCTATCTCCTGTTTCTAAGGTCAATGAGGGATTTAGGTAAAATTGGTCTGAGGACCAGGTAGCCACGATCTGTCTTTGGCCATCCCTGACCCTCGTCATGGAGTTTCATAATATTTCTCTTTTTATAATTTCGTCTCAAAACGTTTTAGCCCATCAAAAGATTGGCTCAGTTGTAACAGCTGGCCACTATACAGGTCCTTCTCAAAAAATTAGCATATCGTGTAAAAGTTCATTTTCTTCTATAATATAATACAAAAAGTGACGCTTTCATATATTCTCAATCAATTGCGCATTAACTGAACTATTTAAAAACTTTTTTTTTTATTTAATCCTGATGATTATGGTGTACAGCTCATGAAAACCCCAAAATGCCATCTCAATGAATTAGCATATTTTTACAAAACCACTACAAAATATGTTTTAAATAAGAAATGTTGACCATCTGAAAAGTATATTAATCTATGCAGTTAATACTTGGTCTGGACTACTTTTGAAGACATTATTTCATCAATGGAGCGTGGCATCGAGGTGATCAACCTGTGGCACTGTTGAGGAGTTATGGAAGCCCAGTTTTGCTTTGATAACGGACGTAAATTAATTTGTATTGTTCAGCCTTGTGTCTCACACCTTCCTCTTGACAATACAACCCAGATTCTCTGTTGGGTTAAAGTCAGGACAGTTGGCTGGTCAGTTAAGCGCAGTAATACCATGGTCAGTACAGCAGTTAGTAGTAATTTTGGCTCTCTGGGCAGGTGCCAAATCAAGCTAGAAGGGGAAATTAGCATCTCCAAGAAGGTTATCAACATACTGAAGCACAAGGCACTCTAAAAAGATGGCTGTATTGAAACCACTGACTGTTTTCACTGTTAGTGGATCAACACCAGCCGATAACATGGCCTGGAGACTAGACATGGCATAACACATGGTTTAGGCCATGTTATTAGCTGAAAACTGAAAACACAGCCATCCTTAAGCCATTCCATAACTCCTCAACAGTGCCACAGGTTGATCACCTCTATGCCACGCCCCATTGATGAAATAATGTCTTCAAAAGTAGTCCAGACCAAGTATTAACTGCACACATTAACATAATTTTCAGAAGGTCAACATTTCCTGTTTAAAACTTATTTGTTTTTTTTATTGTTCTTGTGAAAATATGCTAATTCATTGAGATAGTATTTTGGGGTTTTCATGAGCTGTACACCATAATCATCAGGTTTAAAACAAAACGAGTGTTTAAATACTTCACTTAATGCACAATTGATTGAGAATATATAAAAGTTTCACTTTTTGTATTATATTGTGGGAGAAAATGAACTTTTAGACAATATGCTAATTTTTTGAGAAGGACCTGTAGTTCACTGGCTGTAGGGAATGAGTGTTTTGGCAGGGTGCAGGTCCACTCTAGAACTGCTGCTGAGGGTCTCACCTCCCACCATTTTCCTCAGCATCTTGCTCTTAGACAGGTTTACTGATGTTTCGCATGCTTGCTTGTACATGAAGCACGCAATCAATCTTCATCCAATGAAATGAGTTGATGAGCTACTCCCTACACAATTAAAGCAACTGCCTGTGTCACATTTGGACACAGACTGGGGGATGCTGCCTCCTTTAGGCTCAAATGTACTCCAAGGTGGAGTGGGTTTAGGTGAGGTGTTTTCACTGCAGTGCAGTTTTTTTGTTGTTTTCACCGTGGAGTATACAAACTACAGGGTGAAGCATTAAAAAACTACACGTTGAAAACCCTTCAAACCCACTTCACCCTGGAGTATGTTTAAGCCTTTACTCTTCCACACGTTCATAACCTGGCAGAACTACTGACTTCTTTCCTCATTGCCCAGAAATAACTTGGAGGTTTGGGGTTTTCTTGTGGCTGCACCTTTCAACTTCCACTCAAAAAGCTCCATAAGAAAATAATTTCAAAAGGCTTTCAGGTTGGTGTATTATACAGTATATAAATGTGTGTGTGTGCATAGGTTTGTTATGTATTAGAAATCCCAAACGTATCTTTCATCTGCTGTTTCTACAGTCAGCTGGGTGAGTGGTTGTTGAAGCCAGAGGTGGACAAACAGCAGCTGGAAGCCTTCACATACATCTCTATCTTATGGTTTGTGTTGGGGCACTTGTAAGAAAGGTCTCAAATTAACCCCCTGTGAAATTATTTGACCTGGGAAACGAGGATACATCTTAGACACCACGAGAGTCCTAGAGTAGAAAAGGACAGATCTAACCCATTTTGTACAAAGAAAGTACAGATTTGATTATTCTAGTAGTTTTTGTGCTGTTTTTGTCCTGAAATAGGGTCAGAATGTGTTTGAATCATAATAACCACTTGGGTCCAAATTATATAGAAAACTGTTGACTGTTAATGCTGAAACAGTATCCTTAAAATACTTAAAATGAACTAAAAACAAATCTCCCTCAACTGTCAACCTTAAATGTAAAGTATCGTCTTTTTCCTGGTATGTAAAGTAACATCTAGGGATGTACTTTAATGGAACATCTTGTCCAAAATCAAATATAGTAAAACAGTTGGCCAAAAAACAATATCTAAATCTTCCTACCAGTGATGTCATGGCAAGACATTATAGCAAAAATAAACTTAAATAATCACTTAAGGATGAATACAATATGTATTCAGCACAAGTAAAAAGGCGATCTGAGCACTCAAAAGGTTAAGACTTTAAAAACTTAAAAAAAATATATATATATATGTGGAGAGCGTGAATAGTCTCATAATTTATTGAATAAAGCAGCCTACATGTTTTGACTCAAGATGAGCCTTCTTCAGGGCTAGTATACATGCACACAAACCAACATGGTACATAAATAGAGAAACAGAACAAAGCGACCATCTATTCACTCCATTTATGTACCATGTTGGTTTGTGTGATGTATACTAGTCCTGAAGAAGTCTCATCTTGAGTCAAAACATGTAGGCTGCTTTATTCAATAAATTGAGACTTTATTCACACTCTCAAGTTTTTACTTTGAGTGCTCAGATCACCCATTTACTTTCGCATTTTAGTCCCCGTTGATCTTAGTAGCACCTTATCCAACCTTTTTAACCCACATCTACGTCGAGCACCTGGTTGTCCTTCTCTTTTGTGACCATGTATTCAGCACTTTTGAATATATTAATTGCATTCACTTAAAGGCCACTTCATCATAGCTGAGGGCCACAGAGCAGAAAAAATAGTTGTATTATCATGAACATTAGGTGTGGACCAATTCTTTGAAGGCAGGTTGAAAAGCGATGAAGTGGTCCTTTAAGGCAGGGGTTTTCAACCTTTTTGATACCAGGGCCCACTATTTATTCAGAATTTGAGCCACAGACCACCATTTGAGGGCATTTTAGCCCCACAGACCCCAAGACTAAAGATTTTTTGCAAACATACAGTACAAAATGACCATTAATCTTCTAGTAGTGTAGACCTGGGCTTCAGATGATGATTTTAACTCTAGAGCTCTCAAAGAGTTACATCTGGTTAACCAACGTTCCATCATTTAGCTGGGGACCACCTGGAACTCTCTCAAGGACCACCTGTTGAAAACCCCTGCTTAAGTGATATATTTAGGCCTATTCACGCCAAACCTGAAAATGCATATTCGGTGCATTACTAGTATCCTTCCAATGTTTGTCAACACACTGAAAAGCAGTAGTTAAGGCTTGTTCATTTTATTTAGTTGCGAACACTAGTCTCCCAGCAAACGTTCAACATACTGCACAGTACTCATGTATAGGTCAACACCATTGGATTCTGAAGGTGACAGGGGATCAACATGGTTCTGTAATACAGCTAGTTGCTCAGGTGTCAACTGGCTCTCCAGCTCAGGAACATCCACAGCAAAATGTGCTTCTGGGACCTCCCCACTTTCCTCCCAATCAATGTGAGGAACGTTAATGCCCTAAAGAGTTGGGAAAAACAAAACAAAACACACATGTAGAGAAACACAGAATCAAGTGTACCGGTATATAGAATAACGTTCATATTAAAAGGTATAGTAAGTGATTTGGAAAATCCTCCAGTCCCCCCTGTAGCATGATCTGCACATGCACACGCTCTACAGTGAAGGTTAAGTAGTACAACATTCCAACAGTACATACAGCAAGGCCCACCTACAGTCAACTCTGACTGGACCTGACCTCTCATCTTGATTGGACGAAAGGCCTTTCTGCTGAAGCCTAAACTGAAACTAGGGTTTATTGACCACAGGGGCTCACTCTATAGTAGGGAGAATTAGCCACGTCAATCACATACTATAACTTTAAGAAAAAAAAGAGTATTGAAACAAAAAGAATACTTGACGATAATATACCTCTGGATCTGGAATGGGATGCTGCATCTGACCAATCTCCCACAACTGGTTTGGTGTGAGGTTGCGCTCCGTTCTCATGGGGTGATTATCCCAACCTTCTCTGAAAACATCTAGGCTGGCGTTGACACGTGGCAGAAAAACATAGTGAAGGCAGAAGAAATGCATGGCATTGCTCAGGTCGAGGAGGCCCTCTTCCTCCAGCTGGTGGAAAATGTGGTAGAACACATTGGTGACCCCAGACCAAACATCACGCCAAAGTCTCTCGATTCTGATGACAATAAAATGAAAAATATAAACAGACATGTAAGACAGGTTGATACATATTTGGACATGAAGACCATTTCAATATTTTTGGGCATCACAGTGGATTTGAAGTTTAGATAAGTGCATTACCTTAACACTACCTCACACGCACGCACACAACTAAAGAAGGACTTGTATTAATTTCAGTATGTACCGAAGTGCAGCTATATTCTGGCACTCTGCTCAGTACTGTTTAGTTTCTTCAGAATAAAATACCTTGGGTTCTCAGTCTATTAATACCTCACTTATACTAGGTTGTCACAGTCATAGTTGTCATAGTATAGTTAATATAATTGGCATAGTTTTAGTTGTTCTATGTTGTAGTATGTTAGTTATAGTTGTAGTGTGCATAGTCCTTTATGCCTTTTGTTCGATCTAGTTTTGCTGCTTACTTGTCACTTTACTTATTATAATGGATTGTCAGAGTTAGCTAGCACTTCATTTCCTCACTTGTTGCATTACTGTTACTTGCTGCTCTATTGTCTGTCCTATTGCCTTTGTTGTGGCAAACATTTTTTTCGTCCCGGTATGTGTCTCGACATACACTGGTGTGACAAATAAAAAAACCTTGAATCTACATCAAATTCAGATAAACTGGAATTACAACAATTTGTGCCAGTTGTCGTGGAAGGCCAGGAAAACAGATCTGTACTTTACTGCACATGATTTGAAAATAAGTATTAAAAATCATATAATTTATTAGCCTAATGTTACTTTATTCAATTAGGTTTTGTTCCTACAAAATTAACACCCCAATAGTTCATTTTCAAAGGGACCTGTGTTTTGTGCCCATGTAGGGTCTGCTTAGGGTCTGACCTAGACTCTGGTGAGATTTGTGTTTGTTAGCCTTGACACCCAGGCATTCAATTTCGTCTGTGTTGCACGAAAATAGAAAGCCGAGACTAAATGGTTAGACATGGTGGCCTAGAAGTCAAGGTGGCCTAGGAGTCAACCTTGCAGGTAAGACGTGGCACAACAGTGGAGGGGCCGGGGCTGACGGCACGTTGGTGAGATTAAATCAGATCTAACAGATCTAGTGGCGTGGCTGTGCAGTCCCCGCCTCTCTAGGACAAAATCATTTCAGGTTAGGCCAAGCAATGTTTATGTAGACACTGAAGGGCACATTAGAATCTCTGATAATGCGTGCGTTTATCACTTCCCATCTGAAATGCCCTTAAGGCATTCATTTGAATTGCGTCTTTATATCTACATAGGGAACAATAAAACAGGCTCCATAAAGAATCACTGCTGGTCATGAAATTATTTGCTAAGGAATGTGATAAAAATATCCATGAATTAAAGTCTCCATAGGGTGAGAAATCAATAGAAAATGTCATGAAATATTCTTTAAAACACAACTTGATCATTTAATTATCTACCTTTGGTTATGAACTGACTTCCCAGCAATAAAGCTGCCACTGTTTGGTCCATGCACAGTCAACATCAAACGGGCAATACCAACATTCTCACCCCCTCTGTCTGCTCGAACTCTAATGGAAAGATGGATACAAAAAAAGAATGTTGGTGGGCCCTTTTTTCCCTTCACATCAAAAGAGTATGAAGTAAAGTGACATCACATGACAGAGAACCTCATTTACCTGCGTGGATATCCAAATTCTGGAACAGCCTCCATGAAGAAGGCTAAGTTGGTGTCAGACCGGTTATTATCTGCAGCCCTCAGATACATTATCTGTGGGCATACACAATTATTATATTCAAGTAAATTAATTAATACATTCAAGAGTAGCAAATGCTTAGTTAATATGTTTAGCTCAGAGATTGTAAACCTTTTTCATTTCCAGCAGCTCCACAAATTGCTATGAAAACTGTTAATTTAACCGGAGCACAAATAGAACCAGGTTCAGGTAGATAGATAGACACTTGGTGGTCATGACTAATGGTGGGGAACGAATGGTGTCTATAATACCCTACAAATATTTAGTATCCTACAGGTGAATAGAATATATTGTACAAGTAATATCTTAAATGCTGTAACACCCATTATGCCCAATATCTGATAAACTGTCAAAATGTCAGGGGAAGGGTACTTTTGTCTGAGATACAGCAGTGGGCAGTACTGTGTGTGTTGTAACCAAACTTCTCTTAATGTGAAAATAAAGACAACTCACCTTGCGTGAATATCCGTCAATGGCCCCAAAAATAACCATGTTGTACCTGATGGGAAAGTGAAAAGAAAAACAATTTACAAAAAGGTAACTACATCTCAGTTGAACTTAGAAGTGATTACTATAGACCTGCGTAGTGACGTCACCAGCCCTGTTCCACTAGTGGCTTCCTCATTCATTTTCCTCATTCGAAAATGGTTAAAAAAAACGATTACGCCGCGACAAAGCCAACTCAGGTCGTGACAAATCATAACAAACATAACATCATCATATAATATATAATTAGGAAGAAGTAGAAAACGGCATGACACAAGACTTTTTGTTTCGTTTTTCATCTTAGAAATTATTTTATTGTCCCAAAAGTTTGTGTGTGTCATCATGATTCGTCACGACTCGAGTTGGCTTTGTCCGCGGTGTAGGCCTAATCGTCTTGATATAAATCATGGTTGGTATCATATCAGTATTATGTAAGTACATGGAAACAAATATTTGGCAAACATGTGTAAAACAGTAGAAGTACCTGATGAGTTTGTGATTTGTGTCTATATGCACAAGGTACTTGGGGCATGGCACAGAGTACGTTCGCCTGACAACACATCCCATCCGTGTCATCCGTGAAAGAATCCCCAGGCTGTCCACGCGATGCATGGATGCCTTCACACGGATCCACTGGACTCTATGTCCTTGTGCCCTCAGCGCACCCTTCATCATTTTGTACCCTGCATGTGGCATTGTTTCTTTTAGATTAGAGACAAGACTATCTAGCTCTGAATCAGTACAGGTACTGTACATTCCCCTCACAGACAGGCTGTTGTCAGCCATGCGTCTGTACAGTGTTTTACGAGAAATCCCCAATAAACTGGCAATTGTGACTGCTGGCAGTCCAACTTCCAGTAGATAAGCCAGATGGTCAGTCGGTATTGAAATCCTTGGTCTTCCTCTTCCCATCTGTATTTCAAAAGTGACTGGTGTTGGAGGATGTTCTTGATGCTCTCTCATTGTCTGAATTGCTGTACACAATTGTGTTAATGTGTCAATGACCTCCTGGGATACTGGAATATGCTGGGACACAATGTCAATAAGAACTATTTCCTGTGCACATGCAAATTCCAGGTAGTCCACATCTAGAGGTGCTTGCTGGACAGAATGTAACACCCTGTCATACAGTCGTTCCAAGACCTGATCTCGAAGCAATTCCTACAATTCAAAAACAATAGGACAAATTTGTGGAGGATCAGGCTTCTAGAATAATTTCACAGCAATAGTTTATTTAGCGGGGCTAAGTAAGGTAAAGCTAAGTAAAGTATAGCCCCGTACGGTACTCTCTCATCTCGCTGGCGATGCTGGATACAGCTAGGAGGAGAGTCCCGCGCAGCTCGGTTGCTGCTGTGGATGACCGGGGGCTAATTGCTAGCGCTAGCCATTAGCTACATGCTAGCGCTTCCAAAACATAGTACCGCCGTCTTCTAAAATTAAATACGCGTTTTCTGTGTGATCGGGTTTAAATGTTAAGGTCCCAGGTTGAGTTTTTTGTTGTTGTGACTCTATCGATACCATTCCCGTTTGCATTGCTTACTGCTAAAGGGGTTTAATCCAGTGCTTTTGGACGGCTACACCCAGACGGAGCCCCCGGTCAACCACAGCAGCAACAGAGATGCGCGGGACTCTCTCCTCGTAGTTGCATCCAGGAGAGAGTCCCGTACGGGGCTAAGTAAAGTAAAGCCAAACTTAAAAATCGCTAATAATCACGATAATATATACATACCCATCCAGCTTGCTGACTTGTCTCCGTTTCCATATTATGTAGAAAGTAACAATAATGACGAGTCAGAACATACAAACAGCTTGTGTTTCACAGATTCACGTTCGGTCAATAAACCATGTGGAGCCGGAAGCGGAAACGAGGGAGAGACGGTGCCAGAGCAGCCAGACTTGCGACATTGCGGGGGGCAAGAAACTGAGCGCTCGAGCCGCCGCTAATGCAGCCCAAATAAGGACAAACTAGAGTTGGAAAAACATTGATTTCAACGAGGGAGGGCGGCGCAAATAAGCGCTATTTTCGCTTCTAAAGTATTGTCGAGCTCAATCTGAGATCGGCGATTGTTATATGAAAATTAATAATCCAATAATAGAAATTGCATGCTGTAGTATTGAACTAAGAATCTGCCTTTCCCCAACATTGAGGTACAGCCCTGATATTAGAATGCGATACTGTTGTGTCTTCAGCACACATTCCTGTAGGGGCAATAAACAACTCCCTACTCTTGCCAGAGATTTGGGAATCAGATAAGAGACTAACCAGCTCAGTTAAGAGCACATGGCTCTCTACCCACTTCCTGGGGTCCACCCATTTCCTGGGTGAAATAGCAAATCAATGCAGAGAAACCAGCAAACCACACCTCTAAGGAGTTTCCAAGTTACTCTAGAAGTTTGGGGTGTAACAGCTTTATTCAGTCAAGATCCACACACCAAGTTGGCACAATGTGACCCAACGCCCAACATGCAGAGAAATGCAGCATTAAAGAAACTAAAAGAGAACTAAAAGAAAAGCAACATAAAGACATCGGCCAGATGCCACTGGTAACTATAAACCATCCAACACTTATATTATCATATAAATATAATATTGTTGTGTATTATGGTAATAATAGATGTTATTCTGTTTTTCCCTTTTTTTTCTCCTAAACTAACAAAAGTATTAAAACCTAATATTTGGCTAACCAGTTGGCAAACCTAACCTAATGATTGGCATTATAACCTAAACCTAACTAATTGTTGGCATAAGAAACCTAACTAGCTAATCATTTGGCATTATAAGAAACTAATTACTAACTAGCTGGCAGCATATAATCCTAGCTAATAACCTACTTACTGCTAGTGTAGAATAGCTAGTGGTGTAACTAAAAGTAGTGTAATCAAACCAAAGTAATCAAGAGTAATAGAGTACTTTTACCCAAAATAGGACAGAGTCAGGGCAGGGAGAACCTTAATCCACCCACCTATTATTGTGTAAGAGTTCAACTGATCTGTTTGAATGTATTTGTTTGTTTGTTATTGTTTGTATTTTATATGAATTAATAAACCTACTAAAAGACACGCTCTTGTATTTACTGAATAGAACTAAACGTAACCAAGCCAAAGAGTTTTAATTGGGGAAATCTGGTCCTTTGTCTGGTCGGTCGGAAACCGAGTGCCATAACATCGCCTAATTCCGAACAAGTATTGTACTTATGCTGTTTAATGTAAAACTATCTCTAATAAACTTGGGCTGTTGCCTGACTCACTCGTCCCTGTTTGTTGTCCCCATGTACAGAGCCATCTATACAGCCATCTGTACAGAGTACAGAGCCATCTAGTAGAAGAGTTGCGACATTGAGGGGTCAGAAAGCAGCCTGGTCACGTGGCTCACGTACTCGCGCGAGCCCATAGGCTTCAATGCATTCAGCAACTTCCGGCTGTCACTATTAATGTCACTATCCAACAGAAGTCTATGTAGATGTACTGGCCCCATGAAGTGAACGGAGTTGGCGTAACTCTGTCTATTTCCAAGGCGCCGCCATTATGACTTTCAGACGATGGGTGTTATGGCAAGTCTCCCATTGGCCTAGAGGTAGCCTAGAAACGAGGCAGCCAATCAATCTTTTTGACACAAAATTCACAGCGCGCTTGGCGTGTTTGTGTCTTAATGGGGTTCACAAAAGAATAGGATTTGCTCACAAATGCATGGTTGCCACCTGGTGGCAACACACAGAGTTGAAGCTTTACACATATTTGATGATGAAAGTGCCTGTAATTATACTTTTTTTTAGCAAGATTTCTTTTGTGGATACAACATTACATTTGTGAAAATCACGATGAAAAAGCATGACATCTGTGTCAAAATTATTCAACAAGAAAAGAGAATGACAAATACTTTATTAAAATTCACAAGCAGAATTGAGGAATTACAAATGTTTTTCAAGATTTAACACACACACAAATCTTTATATTTTTTTGTAAATATACAAAACACATTTGTGAAACGCAAAGAGATACTTGTCAAACATGGAATTTAGTTTGTGAATCAGCGAGAAACATTTGAAGATCTGGAAGACACTTTTGTAAATCTTGGATACAAACTAGTAAATCGCAGAACAATTACAATTCATTTGTGAAAATTATCATAAACGAGCATGATGTTTGGGTCAAAATTATTCAAAAAGAAAAGGGAATCACACGTGTTTTTTTAGAATTCACAAGCAGAATTGAGGGTTTACAAATGTTTTTCAAGGATTAACACACACACAAATCTAATATTTTTTTGTAAAAATACAAAAATCTTTTGCAAATCGTGAAAAGACTATTGCAAATCGTGAAAAGACTTTTGTCAAATATCGTAAAGGATTTGTACAACTTCAAAACGCGTTCGTATGAACGCATTTCTGTGAAGATAATATTGACACATTTCTCTCCCCATATTGTTCATTATATTTCTGATGAAAAATGAGAAAATAGTATATCCTAATGTAATGGCTGATGTTATGCCACATAGCCCAATACATTTGTACTTAATCATGATAAAACCAAATTTAATGAAACATAACATGTTAATTATTTTTCAAATCACAAAAACGGCTGTAATATTTTCTTAAATAAATAAATAAATATAGTGTTTTTTTTTCCTGGACCTGTTTAAGACGTGCAGTGGACGTAACAAAAAGACCAATTCTAGACTGTCAAATAATTACCTGAAATCGACGTCTTTATGAAGTCAGAATAAGACGTCATAATGACTTACTATATTTAGACGTCATATGTACGTCTAAATCTGGTAGATGACCGACGGACGCAATATCAACCTTAAAATGACGTCACGGGGACGTCGAATGTTTAGTGGGTAGGAAGAGAGTAGTGACCGCTTTGATCTTGCTGCCTCATGCCTGCACTGGAGCTCTTCATGTTCCAAAATCACAGCCCATTTTCTTATAATATCCATTAACTAAAGTGAGTTATATAACAAATCATTAATCAAAGTGATGAGGTCTGTTAATTTGTTAAAATGTCCTAAAATGCAGCAATTTCACCATTTTAGCAAAGAACGTCCAATCTGTTGAAGGAGCTGGATGGACGAGAGTGGTTTGTTTGGGCGCTTTTCAGACGTAGCACTGGTGTCAACAGGAGTGTTGCTACTCTCCCCTTCTACAGATACTGTAGTTTCAGTCAAACATTATGGCCTGATGAAGGTCATAATTTTTGCCAAAAACATGTACACAGAAAAACTTTAATATGTTTTCTACGTGTCCAGCACCAGCGATCGACTTTATATGTTCCACTTCTGAATGAGAGAATGCGGAGCAGTCTTGATGGTTTACAAATTGATCTAGTTACCAGTTTCTCTTGAAGTGGATGGCCTGGGAGGGTCCATGTTGCCCGGCAGGGCTTCAGGAGTGAAGCTGTAGTCTTCATTGCGCAATGCTGATCGCATAGGTTTTCAGGTGATCCTATAGTGCATTTCAAAAGAGGCAAACAAACTATTAAACGTCGTAATGGACATGTCCATTAACATGTTTAGAAAATTTGAAAGAAAAACACACAAACACCTGCTACATGTGTACAAAAACATGACAATGGGTGCCATTCTCAATCGCTGTGGTGTAGCAGGTATGGTGTAAGTCTTCTCATTGGCTGCATGGCAGCAAATCAGGGCTGGGGCCTTGGGGTAGGCCAAAAGCCTATACCACCAGCCCTGGGCCTGAGCTTACCAAATAATTACCCAGAATAATTAAAATCTGCAAGTCAAAAGGTCCAGAAATCACCTGACCCCCCCAATTAAAAATGTTACTGTACTCCCCTGCTTTGTTCATCATAAGTTGAAGTCCTTGATGACTGGTTTTAATTATTATGGATAATTATTTGGTAGGCCCAGGCCCAGGCCTGGTGGTATAGGCTTTCTGGGCCTACCTCAAGGCCCCAGACCTGATTTGCTGTAGGCCCCAGACCTGATTTGCTGTCATGCAGCCAATGAGAGGACTTACACCATACCTGGCTACACCACAACGATCGGGAATTGCACCCAATGGCTGTTGGCAATATTGGGAACACAGACAAACATACCCACCCTGTACAGCCTGTGCATTTATATTGAGAGTGATGTCAACTTTGAGATTTTTTTATTTTATTTTTTATTTTGTGTTAACCGATTGGTTGTAAAAGTGCAGTATGTTTCGCATTAAGAAGATATGCACAGAAGGAGTCATCATATTCAGGAAGTAGTTGTTCTTCTTCATTTTTGAGAACAGTTGCTCTGCTGCTTGAGAATTCACCCAACCTGACAACTGTGGCACCAACTCTATTCTACGGAGGACATCCGTTTTGTCCTTGGTGTTTTCCTCATGGAATTTGTCATATACTGTAGGACAAAGTGATTAGAGGACCCCGTTAGTGGATGTCCACTGGCATCTGTTTTTTTTTTCTTTTAACCATGGCAGTTCGACTTTGGCCCGCCCCTCCTTTGCCATCTTGATATTTTCCTCCGTAGGTGCCAAAAGACGTCCTTCATTGGGTGTGAATAGCAGATTGCCAGATTCAAGTGAGCATTGATTACCATGGGTGGCAAGACCACGTGCAAAGTCATATATGGAGCCATTTGGGACATCCTTCCAAGAAAGTAATAGGTCGGCATAATCCCTTGGCGATTCAGCCCTCAAAAGGAACTTGATGCTGTATACAACTGAACATGGGACTGCCCTTGGCAAGTTTGCGAATACATTCCACCTGTCAA
Organism: Benthosema pterotum; assembly: GCA_039105355.1. Taxonomy (NCBI): domain Eukaryota; kingdom Metazoa; phylum Chordata; class Actinopteri; order Myctophiformes; family Myctophidae; genus Benthosema; species Benthosema pterotum. Next base: position 39,775,847 of record CM076987.1, read on the forward strand.
TAATAATTGATATATAATTAAGTATAAGGTTGCCATTCTAGAACAGTTCCTCTTCAGAATATTTCCTCTTCCACAAATATGGTACCTTTTGCTTCATCAGCTCATTGGTGAGCCGGTCCTCTGTAACCTCCTCCCGCAATAGACCTGCGCAGTGATGTCACCGCCCCTGTTCCAGAAATGGATTCCCCATTAATTTTTCTCATAGACTTTTCGAAAATAATTTATATAAAGGCGATTACGCCGCAGACAAAGCCAACTCGAGTCGTGACGAATCATGATGACACAAAAACTTTTGGGACAATGAAATAATTTCTAAGATGAAAAACGAAACAAAAAGTCTTGTATAATGCCGTTTTCTACTTCTTCCTAATTATATATATTACTAGGACCTTACCCGTTGTAAATACATGGACACCAAATGATCTACAGTGTGGTTAATGTGATTTAATATCAATACCAATAATGTAAGTACAACTCAAGAAGGGTTTAATATTCATTTATTGAATATAAAATAAGCAATATATTTATCATGGTTTGGCGGATGAATTGGATCTGCTTTTTGGGTACTCAGATCAAGCGCAACAGTCCTGACCGTAAGGACTCCGAATCCCCCGTACCCAAAGGGCAGATCCAAATCTACAGGTGGTAGCTGGGGTGGAGGAGGGTTAGCAGCAAAATGATTAATCACAAAGCAGGGCAGCAGTATCAGAGTGAGCAGCAGCAGCAGCAAGCAAGCAGGAAGAGCAATACAAACTTACAGTTTAAATAGCCTGTGAGAGCCTGTGATTGGATGAAGTCAATCATGTGAATGTGATGCTGAGGCGGACCTTTAAAGGGCCGGCAGCGACTGCACTGAGGTTTCCAGACTGAACTTGCTATGCGCATGTCTGTGACAAGCGCGTCGCTCATTTAACTGGTGATACATACTGCATTTCTGTTGCATTAAACTAGGTGTTTGTGTGGACATCATTAAACCACTGTTTTAGAAAGTGGAGGGTGGGGAGTCTTAGTAACACACACACACACACACACACACACACACACACACACACACACACACACACACACACACACACACACACACACACACACACGTGTGCTTGTGTTTCCATGGACCACCAAACGGAACAGTCCCTAAGGGGTCCTGATGCTTCCTGGGTACCCTTTAATGTGTACAGTAGCCTACTTTTGTATCAATGATAGCATATACCACCGTGCGCAACCACATCCACCGACTGTGCCTCCAGGCTTGAAGCAACGGGCCCTGGTGGCGAAAAGTGGAAGTGCAGCCCTATAATGGAAGTGAACGGGCTTCATGACGTCACAGGTGTCATGGCGGCACACATGTGGACACCAAAATTTGGTGTCCGGAAGTTGCCTACAATGTTATTCCAATGGGAACTTCCGGCCGTCTTCAAAGCGCCACTGAGCAACTTGTATTGAAATGAACGGCAAGGGGGCGGGGCTATCGCTCCAGTCCGCTCTCTATATTTATAACTCTATGTGCGCAGCGAGGGCAGAAAACGCCATGGTTAGCCGAACTGAGTAGCAGTGAACTCGTCTGCAAATTATAGGAGCGAAGTTTCCTTGTCACACGTGCGGGTAAAAAGTGACAGCGAAAACAAACTAATATCTTCCAGTTCGAACCCATGTTCAGTTCAACAGTTCCCAAGAAGACGATAGCCTGGATCTGTACATAAAGAGGGTGTCTGTCGCTCCCTTTACATAGCATAAATCCCGTGGCCGCATCCTGCTGCTCCTCCAACACCGTGGCGAGTAAAGTGAAAGTCAGAAGTATATTCAGTGTGGATAAAGCGGATGAATTATCTTCCAGCCCGCTGCCTGAGCCAGTATATGGATGCCGTGCCATCCGTTAAATCGAAAATATAAATACGTACAGAGATGCAACGATATTGTCCCAAAGTTTAGCTAAAGCAGTGTATAGGCATAATGTGACCAGCTCATAGTGTGTAGGTATGGTGTTGTTACAGGGACATCGCTGGGGGATGTCAACTCCTTGGCTGACAAGCCTGTCAGCCTCCCTTTTCAGTGTGCCACCTATGCCATCTGGGGCACCTTTGCCATGACTGGCTTCAAAGAAATTCCAGGTTCCCCCTTTAAACCCCTTCTTATAGATTTCAGTGCAAAAGAGGTAAAAGTTCCCACGCTGCTTGTACTGTGTGCAGGGTCCGTCGCTAAAGAAATGAATCATTTTCACATCTGGGAATTTTTCTTGGATTTCTTTTAGGGTGGGCTCAAGATGTTTCCAGATAGCAGGTGGTCCCTTCAATCTCGATGATGATATGGTGCAGAAGGATTTAGTGGAAGATTCTCCGCCCACGTAATACACACCAGTGTGCAAGGTGGCCTGTTGGTGTGATGCTCCAAAATGAACAGATTGGACTTCTGTACTGTATTTGCAACCATAGCTTTCAGAGAAGTCTACGTGCACTGCACATTCACTTGCAGGAAGATTTTTCTTCAGGGCCCGTGAGAAGGCATACTGCTGCCTGATGTTATATTGATGGCGCCGGAATTTCAGGAGCAAAGTTCCAAATGTTTCCACCAGGTCTTCTTGGGTTGATTCATATTCTTTTTCAAAGTGATCTTTGCAGTGGCTTCAGAAAGAGACAACCTCTTCTCTCAGTCTGGCACCTTTTCCCTCGTATTTCTTCCTCTTGTAGAAGCAGACATTTTCATTTCCCATGGTTTTCCATCTTCTACTTGAAAATCCAAGAACCTCCTGTGCCAATTTCTGCAGCTTGTACTTTTTCAGGATTTTGCTAGTGATTACTCCGGCAATGAGTTGCCTGTGACTCTCTCTCCTTGAAGATGTGTACTTTGTACGTACTTCCTGAGCCAGTGCTGTATGAAATAAGAGGGTTCTTCTTATTGATTCTTGCGATGCATGCCGAAGCATTTTGTTAACTTTGGATCTTGGTGATGGATGGGTCGTTTTCAGTCGCTGGATCCGTTTCCTGTATTTTTCTGCTTTCCGTTCTGCTCTCTTCAACTTTTTTTCTAAATCCTGTTGCATCTTCTGTGATCTTTTTAGTCCAACCCATCTTCTTCGTCTCCTGTAATCACGTTGCCTAAAACAAATATAAAGATAGATTACAGTATGGTTCATTAACCACTTTACATATTGCAAATTGAACATTAACAACCATTAGCAGTTTGTGCTTACAATAACATGCATTTCTCAATAACTGCATTGTACCCTAACCTTGAAGTCCCAGATTGAGAGCTGGAGCTAGAATTTGGCAATTGGGCCCTCAGTGGGTTTTCTGGTGTGGCCTGGAGATTCAGGGCTCATTGGAGGGGTGTTTATCACTTCAAGCATCTTTTTCCTCGCATTGCTCCTCTCATGTGCTTCTTTCCATCTCTTCCGCTGGGCACGCTGTGCTCTCTCTGTGCGGTCCTTCTGCAATAACTTCTTTCCTGTTTCTACGTCCGATTTCCATTTGTCTCTCTCTTTTTGTAGGTATTCCTGTCTCCTTTGTGGGTCTGCGTCACGCCTCGCACGGTAGCGCCTTTGTTTTTCAGCTGCGCTCAATGGTGGACCACGCTGAAAGAAACATAAAATAAAATGAAAAACATGTAAACTGAATTAAATTAGTTTATTTTGTGTAAAATATGTATTTGTGGCAAAAATGATGGTTTTGAATTCTGAGTAAACTGAGGAGAAGCAACCCTGTTACTGCAGGGCAACCCTGTTACTCCAATCACAGTAACAGGGGTGCAAGTAACAGGGTTGCAAATCCATCCTAATGTTAGCTTTTACTCAAATCTAGAAGCTAGCTGTTTAGCTAACTGTTAGCATTTACCAACAGGACAACCTTACACAAGCAAATAAATTAAAACATTTTTTAAAGTATTTGCATTATTCTGGAAACATGCACAACAGGGTTGCATGGGGTAGAGTGAGAAACTCAAGTTAGGCTGAAAATCTCATAAAAATATGAAAAACAGAAGAGAGGACATACCTGTGGTCTACCCATGCTGCTAGGAGACTCTTTGCTGATGTCACTTGCACTGTGTCATGTGACTCCCACCTTTCTTCTTCTTCTACCATGCTAAAAGGCTCATGGTAACAGGGTTGCTGCCCAAGTGTGGGACACAGATTCTTTTCATAATAATACATATTTATAATATTTTGTTGATAGAAAAACATCTTTTCACACCTACTAGAGATGTCTATGAACATAATAATACAAAAGAGAGTGGATTTAAATGACATTTTAACAGTTTTATCTGGGGGTGGGACAAGTGAAAAATGGCAAATTATGGGGTACTTCTGACTTATGTGGAATTTTTAAAAATATTTTCAAAACAGTGTTCCTCCCAGTTGATTTAGATATGGTCTAAGGACTAATAAAGCTTACACAAAAACTTCATGATTATGTATTTTGTACTTTGTTTATTTGAAATTTCAGGGGTGGGACATCAAATGTACTCCAATTCTGGAATGACCCAGATATACTGACTACTGACAGCTCCATATATGGAGATATACTGACTACTGACATCTGCATATATAGAGATATACTGACTACTGACCAGCTCAGTGGCCTTGTGGTTAGAGTGTCCGCCCTGAGACTGGGAGGTCGGGGTTCGATTCCCGGCCGGGTCATACCAAAGACTCTAAAAAATGGGACCCAATGCCTCCCTGCTTGGCACTCAGCATCAAGGGATGGACTGGGGGTAAATCCTTGTGACATACGGTACTAGCGTCATGTCCAGGGGGTGTACTTGTACATCAAGCTGCCTCACGCTACAGAAACAGGAGATAGGTTCCACCTTACGGTGGAGACAATCAATGAATCACCAAGAATAATATTTTCCGGAGGACTGTCATTCATGGAGCCCCCCCTTATGAATGGAAAGTTTGGATCAGAGGGGGCAGTTCTTAAGTTTAACCACCGGGGGAGTAATGGTCTCAGTTAGAGCCTGACACGGGAGTGGATTTTCACTCCTGTCCTGTCCCGCTCCTGCAGAAAAAATCCTGTCCTGTCGCACCCCCGAACAAGGACAGAAAAAAATCCTGTCCTGTCCCACTCCCGTAGAATGGCTCCCGATCCTGTGCCAATCCCACTCGAAATTACTCCCACTCCTGTCCCGCTCCCGTTTTTTTTTTTTTTTTTTTTTTTTAACAATAAACACGTTTTCTGTTGTTATTGAGGGGCGCTATAGACTGTAGACCTCATGAACATCTATTCAGAACTAAAATATCTAAAAAGAAAGGGTTCCTTGTATCCTAAGCATTATTAAAATAGGCCATGGTTGCAAAAGCGGTGAAATGGCCCTTTATTTAATGTTTGTCTTTTGTAGACAAGGGGTTTTCAACCTTTTTGACACCAGGGCCCACTATTTATTATCTGTAAACGGTTGATCCCAGCAAACACGCACAAGTGGGCCCCATATGGGGAACGTGTGGGCTGTCTGGGTTAGAGGTGGGCATGGGCTGGACCTGGACAATTATACTGGGTTCCATGTAGGTACTATGTGGGCAAGGTGGGCATGGGTTAGAACTGGGCAAATTCGGTGGATCCCTTGTGGGATATAGATGGGCTAAGTGGGCCTGGGTTAGAACTGGGCACTCAAGTCTGGGCCCTATATAGATTATGTATGGGCTAAGTGGGCATGGGCTAGATGCGGGCACCCTTTTATGTGTCCTATATAGGTTATGTGTGGGATAAGCGGGACTGGGTTAGATGTGGGCACCCATGTATGGGTCTTATATAGGTTTTGTATGGGCTAAGTGGGCCTGGGTTAGAAGTGGGCACACTTGTCTGGGTCCTATATATGTTTTGTTTGGGCTAAGTGGGCCTGGGTTAGAACTGGGCACTCAAGTCTGGGCCCTATATAGATTATGTATGGGCTAAGTGGGCATGGGCTAGAAAAGGGCACCCTTTTATGGGTCCTATATAGGTTTTGTATGGGCTAAGTGGGCCTGGGTTAGAAGTGATAAGGAAGCAATAAAATTAAGCACATGACATGGAATATTTATATTTTCTCTCTCGGACACTAAGTAGGATAGCATAAGACTTAAGACGGCATTTGATGACATTTGTCCAAAAATGTGTTTTGCAAATTGTTGTTGGTGCAGAGCCATTGTGAAAAGAGTGGCATATTTTCTCAGCCTAGTATGAAAGTGAGTTAAACTTTTATGTAATTTGTCTGCTGTGTTCATCATTTGATGCTTTTTGTTGTAAGCAGTCCAATCTTGCAAATTTTGAGAGAAAAATATAGGCAATTGGAATATGAATTATGGGACACATACAATGAAATGAAATATGAAAAAAATGTGTGTTTCTTTTCCTTTTTTTTTTTTTTTTTTTTTCTTAAACCGGCCTCCCGGCGGTGCTATAAAAAGCTGAAATGAAAAACAGGTCAAATCTTCATCTCAGTCCTCTAAGGAGTATGCAACATTTCATGCAGATGATGAAGGCATATGTAAAATTGCATGCTGCCTAGGGGTGGCGCTGTAACAGGCCATATGGGAAATGGAATTTGGAGCAGAGGTGCATGGTCGTCATCCAGGGAGTGTGTGTGCAAAGTTCATCGATCGGGTTAACAGCGCCGAAGATTACATGATAACAGGTGGACACATGGATGGACGGACGCACGGACGGAGGGAAAAAAACCTATGTTTTGCATATGTTTTAGTATCTTTTGCCATCCGTCCGTGTGTCCGCATTTGTAGTTGTTGTTTACTGAAGCAAACAGCATCCACATAAACCTAAGTGTGATGTCCCCCAACCTGCACCCTTGTCAAAATATGATAACTCTGCTATGACAATAACCTAAGCTGAAATACAATTAACAGACTTGCATACAGAGAACAAACACTATCAGACCAGTGCAGTCATAACATAACAGTCAGTTACAAGTTGCATATAAGCAGAACAATATTGCCAATCACTTCAGACAACACTCATGTACCCATGAGCTCTTCCAAATTTGTTCCCCTATAATAGCAGGCCTGCAGGCAGACAGACAGACAGACAGACAGACAGACAGACAGACAGACAGACAGACAGACAGACAGACAGACAGACAGACAGACAGATAGACAGAGAGCGAGGGGGGGGGCAGACTGACAGACAGACAGACAGACAGACAGACAGACAGACAGACAGACAGACAGACAGACAGCCAGACAGACAGACAGACAGACAGACAGACAGAGAAACAGACAGAGAAACAGAGAGAGAGAGAGAGGCCTCATACACACAGTTATGTCGCTATGGCGAGCCATAGAGACACATTGACACAGTGACACATGGGTCCAAACCTCCATTTCCCACAACGCCTTGCAGGATTTGGGCGGTGCGAGGAGACGGGGAATCGGATGTAAATGCCTCAGTGTAGTTTTCTTGCAGAGTTGAGCTGTTTGTGAGCTTGCAGAAATTGTCGGACAGCAGCTCACATTACTGAGCTTTCGGCCGCAGCGGCTCACTCTACCGCAGTCACGGAGCAACAGCAGCAGGGCCGGATTTAGCCAACCCTACTAGGGTGGGCTGGAAGAATGGGTGGGAAACTCCAAGTTTTTCATATGAAGCAGTGGTTTTCAACCTTTTTGACACCAGGGCCCACTATTAATTCGGCGTTTGAGCCACGGACCACCATTTGGTGACATTTTAGCCCCACAGACACCAAAACTAAAGATTTATTTTGATTTTATCCACAATTCCAGGCTGGATTTGGGGAAAAAACAGTCAAACATACAGATCAAAATGACCATTATCTTCTACACTCTCTAGTTGTGTAGACTTGGGCTAATAAGATGATGGATATTTTAACTCTTGAGAGTGTAAAAACGCTCTCAAAGAGTTACGTCTGGTTAACCAACTTTCCACCTGGAACTCTCTCAAGGACCACTAGTGGTCCCAGACCACTTGCTGAAAACTGTTATTACCTTTCATTGGGTGGGCAGGATGCCTGTTTGAGGGGGCCCTGCCCCCCTCTAGATCCGGCCCTGAGCAGCAGCAGAGAGGAGCGCAGATCACAGCGGCGCATCAAAACAGCACCAGCAACAGCACCAGCAACAGCACAAAACCCGACGTTTGGAAAATGCTCTCTCACTGACCATCCTATCATCATATAAACATAACTAAATGCAAAGTTGCATTATGTTGTAAGGGTTATGCGGAGCCAATCACATTTGTTTTGTTTCGCCATAATTTATGATTAAATCATATGAAAAGAAGTAGCGGACCATGCCGCAATGAACCACGGACGAAAGCACTGAAAGCAGACAAAATAAGCAAAACTAAAACACACACACACACACACACACACACACACACACACACACACACACACACACACACACACACACACACACACACACACACACACACACAAACACACACACACACATGCATGACAGACACACGGACCGAGAAAAAAAAAAAAAAATCTCGAGGGGGGGCAGGCAGACAGAGATGCAGAGAGAGAGAGAGAGAGAGAGAGAGAGAGAGAGAGAGAGAGAGAGAGAGAGAGAGAGAGAGAGAGAGAGAGAGAGAGAGAGAGATAGGCAGGGAGGCAGGCAGGCAGACAGAGGGAGACAGACACACACACACACACACACACACACATACAGGATCTCCTCATTGGTCAACAAAGACACTTTGAAGACTGTTGTAGCCAATTTCAGGATTGAATAATTGATTTATTAATTGACAATCTGGGGATGGGTGGGGCCAGGCCTAAGCAGGCACAGCCTATTTTGGTATGTCACAAGCCTGCACAGCAGGAGGGAATCAGGCTAGAGGGAAGACACACAGTTTTTCAACCATGTGTTTGTGTATTGTTTGTTATTTTGAGTTTTATTCGGTTTATTTTTCAACACCGGTTTTGTTTAAGTTACAGCCAAAACATCCGGTCTTTTGTTATGCACTTAATTGTACCATCCTGCAACATCAAAATAAACCTCTTAAATGCACTCAATGAGAGGACATGTTACATGATACTTATTTCTCGCATTTTAAAAGATTCTAGGGCCCCCATAGCTAAATGCGCCTTAGGCCCCCAAATTGCTAAGACCGCCACTGACTACGTAGTGTCCTTATCGCAAACGCACTTTTAGGAGCAATTAGACATCTCGACAGAAGACGTTGCCAATATATTACATGGCAAAGTCACCTTGGACCTGATGGGTGAATCTGGTAGGGGAAGATGTAACATGTCCCATTTGGGGGGGCAAGAGAACATGTTGGAGAGGCAAGAGAAAATGGTATGGGGGCGGCTTCATTGCCCGTGGTGCGAAGCGACACGGGCGATGAAGCCGCCCCGAAGTCGCACCCATACCATTTTCGGTTACAGGACTTTTAGTCAAAGCATCAAAATCAGTTATTGTTGAAGTTGCAACAGACACACAGCAACCATGAAGCTAAAGGTCTGACTCCGAGTTTTCTGTTTTCAATGATGAAATGCTGCTAGTGGTGCCAAAATTGTAGTTAGTAGCAGTAGTAGTGTTTCAAATCATTTAAATATAAGCACTTTAATTTGAAATATCTTGGGTTGTTTTGCATGGCATTGTGTTTGGGGGGGCAGACTGGGTATTTAGGGGGGCATTGCCCCCATGCCCATGCCTAGATCCGCCCCTGGAATCTAGATACATTCTCTCTCCCTGTGTGTGTGTGTGTGTGTGTGTGTGTGTGTGTGTGTGTGTGTGTGTGTGTGTGTGTGTGTGTGTGTGTGTGTGTGTGTGTGTGTGGGCATGGGGGGTTTATGAGGACATTTTGTATGAAACCATACCAGCATTATGAGCACATACCGTAATTATGAGGACATGTCCAGAGTCCCCATAATTCGAGCACTGTAGCAGTGCTCAGGAGGCCGCCAGGATACTCCTCCCGCTTTTTTAGAAAATGTCCTCATAATTACCTGTACCTGACTTTTTGTGTGTGGCCGTGTGTGTGCGTTTGTGTATGTTTGATTGACACATCATACACGAATCTTACACAAAATTACACGATTTGGTTGGTTGGAAGTTCCTTGCCAGTGACTGGCTGAAGCAGATGTCAATCAGACAGCCCTGGTCAGCGATTGGCTGGCGCTGTTGTCAATGTCCATTTAAACCTGGTAGTCCTCATAGCCCAGGGTTTTGTCATGATTGTGTGTGTGTCTGTGTTTGTGTGTATGGGTAACATCCAGTTAAAGCAGTATGGTCCTCATAACCAAGGGGTGTGCCATGATTGTGTGTGTGTGTCTGCGTTTGTGTATACTAGGACCTTACCCGTTGAATTAGCCCTACATGGCTATTATTCTTTTTCAAGAATAAAGCCATACTTCACGAGCCATGACTTGTGGTAACATTTAAATGTTGGCGCTCTTTTCATACTCATCCAGATCGCTGAAGAGGTCACCGCCTCCAATGGTAAGAAATGTCTTCAAGAGGCCAGCATCTCCTCTAGTTTTGTGTGGGAAAGCAATCGTCATTGCTGTATTGAAGGCAGTAGTGCATGTGTTTGGGGGGTGTAATATGTATTATATCCAGTGTTGGGCAGTAACGAATTTTAGATTACATATTACTGTAATATTCTTTCTTTTGCTCCAAAGTAAAGTAACAGGATTACTCTGCAAAAATGGGTAATAAGTAACGCATTACTTTGCAAGTAACGCCAAGTTACTTGTTTAAAATTAGCTTGTTGTTGCATGCAAAAATAGGACAGATTTACAAGCTATCGACAGGTACTGTAACAACAGAGATGTGCACTAGATTGTAGATCCAGTCCACACGCTGCATCCTGCGCACAGTTATGTACACTACAAATTGCTTGCTGCTTTATTTTGTATTTTATTTTTAAATACAAAGCCTCAACTGACTTTGAAAACAATTGTGAAAAAGTTTAAAAAGTCAAGAGACAAACTTCATGTTCAGTTCTAAACAGAGCTCGCTAGACAGATTATGTTGTACATCTCTATTTTTTCAAAGGTGGGAGTTGAGAACTTGGGAGAGTAATAACGTAATATGTAATACATTACTCTTTGATTCCAGTAATAAGTAAAGTAATGGTATTACTTTGTCTAAGGGGTAACGAGTAAAGTAAAGAAGTTACTTTCCTAAGTAATATTGACCAACACTGATTATATCTAAATATTCACAAAATGACTTTGACATCCAAAGGTACACAGTCCAAAAGTAAGGTATTTGTTTTAAAATGGTTCAGATATTTGAATCATATACCGGGGTTATATCATCAACACAGGAATCGAAATAACAGGTGACAGTATCAATCAATAATTCAGGGTTGTGATATTGCGCTGACATTAACAAGCACTAGCAGGAGTTTCTTTTTCATATCTTTTTTTTTTACCTTAATGTGGTTCTCTTTTTTTGTTTTTTGTTTTTTACTGACTAACATACCTGTTTTTAAAGTAATACTTTACATGCTGGAGTTTGCATTCATACCCATCAGTCAAGATGTAATGAAATATCAAATATAGGTAGGACTCATACTTTCTTATTTCTTTACTCATTTATTTTAGGGAAAAGAAGAAGAGGGGGTTCGGCCCTGGAAGAGACAAAGAGTTCGGCACAGGAAGAGACAAAGAGTTCTGAAGGTAAATGCCAGTCTTCAAATGCCCTCTAATTCAATAGTTTTACCAGCAGTTGAATCGCATTGACTTCTATGGACAGACCTACATTACGTGTGTCTCTATAGAGAGGGATGACTTCAACAACAACTGACACTTTTTGCTAGATTTTGTGCTCTAGCAGAAGTTTCTTTTTCATATTTTCATTCGTCCTTAATGTGGTTCCTTTTTTGGTTTTTAGTTTTTTTTACTGACTAACCTACCTGTTTTTACATGTTCGCATTAAAGTAATACTTTACATGCTGGAGTTTGCACCCATACCCATCAGTCAAGATGTAATGAAATATCAAATATAGGTAGGACTCATACTTTCTTATTTCTTTACTCATTTATTTTAGGGAAAAGAAGAAGAGGGGGTTCGGCCCTGGAAGAGACAAAGAGTTCGGCACAGGAAGAGACAAAGAGTTCTGAAGGTAAATGCCAGTCTTCAAATGCCCTCTAATTCAATAGTTTTACATTTTCATGCTAAGGATCGCCCTACAGTGACGTTCAACTATCAATAGAAAGACAAAAAACAAACAATGAATTCTAGCAGTAACTAAATAAGAGTATTGTCACCACCACATACTTTCAATTTCGTCAAGAGACATTCTCTTGAATTCTCCAATACTTCCTTTCTCAGCTCCAAGGAGAATTTTTGTTAGAGTTGAAAAGTGTGTGTGCGCATTTGAAATGAACGGGGTTACATTTATTGTAATGAGGTTACTTCTCTTACCATGAAGACTTCTCCATGGTGTGATTAACAATAAAAAAAATAAAAAATAAAAATAAAAAAAATTGGGGTGAACAACTCCTTTTTAATGGTTAGCTTGACAAACGTTGCTTTAAAGGGATAAACTTGCATAGCTGTTAAAAGAACAATGGAAGTTCATATGTTTTATGTATTTGTTTTAGATAAAACGGAGAGAGTGGCATCAACCCAGGAAGAGCCATCCAGTTCCATAGGTAAGGGTTTTATTTAAATGGTAGTAGGGCTTCACAATTAATAAAAATCAAATCGAGGTTTTATTTTTAGGCAAAATCGTGAAGCCCTAAATGGTGGTAATGTTTCAGAGGGGTGTCCTGTATCAGAGACACATGTGACTACACAATCACGCTCCCAAAGTAGACAGCGACCTCTTTGAGTACTGTAAAGACAGTGATGTCACTGAAATGTGACAGGTATTCTGACTTCTGTCTCCCCCTCCTCTGTTAACATTATGGATAACTCATTCAAGTGTCAAATTAAATGTCTAGACATTTTCTATTTAGAAAATTTAGAAGGTATGTTGACAAAGATGGTCCAGTTCATTTGAAAACACTTTATTTTAACTTATTTACAGCAAAATACTCTTTGGTTCATGTAGATTTATTTTAAAAGTAGGCTAACCAGCAGTTGAATCGCATTGACTTCTATGGACACAGCTACATTACATGTGTCTATAGAGAGGGATGACTTCAACAAGCACTGACACTTTTTTGCTAGATTTTGTGTTCTGCAGTTTCATCTGGGGCATTCAAAAGTGTCCATCAGTAATATTACTAGTTTACTTTTACAGTAAATTAACATCATTGGTAGGCATGACTTTAGAGTGCCCCAGACATAATTACAGATGACTAAATAAAGTGGTCATCTTTGTCTTGAATGAGGAATTGAAACACCCAAAAAGTTCCAAAGTGGTCCGTTAAACTTTAGATGATTTACCATCTGAAGCCATTCATTAGCAGGTATTCACTCCTTCATTTGTCAAAGGCTAAATGTTTTTGGCAATATGATTTGAATGGTTATTTTGTCCAAAAGTAAAGTCTCCCATCACCACGTGCCATTATTCTCATGTCACAGGTCTAATATTATATATTCTTTATTCACAGAGAAGAAATCCAGAGGAAAACAACTGAAGCGCCCATGGAGCAAAGAAGAAGAGGCCGCCGTTATGCGCCACTTCAAAACACACATCTCCAAGGGAAATCTTGTCTCAAAAAGGGAGGTTGAGCAGTGCAAGGCTGCTGAGGCCCAGGTTTTAAACCAGAGAACCATTCAGAACATCAGGGATTTTGTCAGGAACCGGGGGATTATGCTGATGAGGCGTAAACTCTGAACACTACACTATACACAACACCTAAGGTGTTATGGTCATGTTCGACTGACATCCTTTTTTTTTTCTCTGTGAATCAAGAATATAAACGCAACACTTTTGTTTTTGCTCACATTTTGCTCACACTTAAAATGCATTCCAGATATTTTACCATTTCTCTCAGATATTTTACCATTTCTCTCAAACATTGTTCACAAATCTGTCTAAAGCTCACAGGTTTGCCACATAAAGATGCAGATGTGACATCATGTTTAGTGCACAGGTGTGCCTTAGACTGTCCACAATAAAAAGCCACCCAGAATAGAAATGTGCATTTCCTTTTGCTTTGAGGGTCTGGGGACTCCAAACCACTTGCCTCATGCAGTGCAACACATCCCCTTCGCATAGTTTATCAGATTGCCAACAGGGATTAAAGACTTCCGGCACGGTGCCGGAAGTCCGGCTTGCGGAAAAAATAATAATAAAAAAAAAACGAGACCAATGTTGCCAACTGCCAAAATCCAAAATGCAGTGGCACTTCGAAAATGCACTAGAAGGAGGAGCCTGGGCAGTGGTTTTCAACCCAACTCACCAGCAAAAAAGCACTAGATTTTTTACCTGGAGTTTTTTAACGCTAGGGGGGTCTGGGAAAAAAGCTAAACATAGTGACAAGTTCGCCATGTTGGCAACACTGACAGAGACACGTGGAGATAGAGAGTGATGATCAGCGAACCGCGACATTTCATGGTGTGAGGACTGGAGTCGGGACGCTGCAGTTCATGAAGCCATAGATAAAGGCATCATAAATAAATGGCACTGGGCATGGCTAGATGAGACTGGGCGAGATGGGAAGGCATTTAGCAGTTGGTGCAGGAAGGTAAGGGATCGAGGCACCTGTCTCGTGCTTGCTCTTCTGCACGCTGTGCTGGCGCCGCGGTCCACGACCGGACCGCCGCACATCTCTGTCTGGACCCTTAAAAATTGTCGAAAGAGAAGGAAAGAAAAAAGGCACCGCGTAATTCCCGGAATAATTGCATAAATATGCAAATTATGCATGCCTCGCTTGATTTCACAATCCCCACATATTTTCGCATGAAGTTTATAAAGTTACAACCTCCTCACCCATTTGGTCACATTCACACAGAATCGCGGTGGTGGTAAAGTAGCCCGTCTAAAAAGTCTCTCTCTCTCTCTCTCTCTCTCTCTCTCTCTCTCTCTCTCTCTCTCTCTCTCTCTCTCTCTCTCTCTCTCTTCTTTCAAGAGAAAAAAAACGATCTGTTGATTCCGTTTTTCTTTTTTCTTACTCCCTGCATCAACACCAGTACGTCTCCTCTCTTGTTTTAGCCGTGGTCTGGCGCGTCAGCCAGTTTCTCTCCCTGCTCGCTCAATGCCTGTCTGACGCGCGTTGGACACGCCGCTGTGTGCCATCGCGGAGTGGAGCGAGGCGCGCACATACAAGACGCAGTAGCGGTGTTGAAACACGCACGCAAATTAATGCCATGTAGAACGAGATAAGAGCGCATTGCTTTGACCCGTTGGTGGGAGATTTACAGGGTGAACGCACGGAGGTGCATGTGTGACCGTCCGTAGATAAAGTGTGTGTATCTGTGGTAGCAGCACTGGCTGCAATGACAACGCAGCAGTTCCATATGGGAATGAGTGACTAACGTTAGCTTTGCTAGCTGGTTAGCCAAAAGTGTTTACATTAGAGTTGAAAGCTAATGCTAATCTCCAGCAGTCTGTCTAGCCCTAGCACTGGTCCATAGCTCCACTGTTAGAGCTATGAACCAGAGCTAGTATGGCCCCATATAGAACCCCCCTGCTAGCCCTCTGGAATGCTCTTCAGTCCAGTGTCCACAGTCAGCTCTTTTCACTATCATTATTGAGTTATTGCTTCATCTTAGTGCCCCTCCAATAATGTTTTGTTGTCTTATGTCCCCATGCAAAGCAGTAGGCATAGTAGTATTCATATCAGTGGTTCTAATGCTGTATGGAAACTAATCAACAAATATTAGCAGGATTGTTTTATATAAGAGGCAAGAATTGTGAAAATAGCTGGTCTACAATTTCACAATGAGCTTGTAGATCTGCCATTTCCACAATATTTATCTGTGGAACCATTCTGTTGCTATAGTCTGTTGCTATAGTTCAAATATAATTAGGCTACAATGAATGGACTACCTGAATATTTGTAAAATTGCTATCCTATCTAGTGTCAGAGAGAAAATATAAATGTTTCATGTTATGTGCTTAATTTATGGCATTTATGCTTCAGCCTTGGTGATACGGTGATGTATTAATGCTTGTGTGTTGTGACCCACAAGGCAGGGCCAAAGCATATAAGGTCATGTACCATACTATACAAAAAATGTTAATTTTTTTATACTATGTATATGAGAGAAAACAAAAACTCTGCTGATCAATTAATTACCGATAACAAATTAATATCCAATTAATCGATAATTTACATCCCTAACCCCAGGTAATGGCAATACTAATCAGTGTTCTTAGAAAGTATTGCAAAACTCTGTCGAACGGACAGTCGTTGTAAAGTTGACAGGTCTTGCACATTTGTCCAGTGCGTAGTCACCTCTATGTCTGGTTGAACTGATTTAGAAGCGTGATACTGAAATGATTGATTATTTACTGTATTAGAGAAATCAGTCATTTTACATGTATCTCAATCGCAGTTTTTGCAGGACGGATCTAGGCATGGGGGGGCAACGCCACCCTAAATGCCCAGACTGCTCCAGCATGTTTGGAAAGTTCAGGCTCAGGATTTTTTTTTTGCTTTAATCCCTGTGCCAATTGTGGCCTGTGGAATGTTGGTCCACTCCTCTTCAATGGCTGTGTGGAGTTGCTGGATATTAGTGGGAACTGGTACACGCTGTCGAAATGGTATTCGACATGTGTTATTACCATTCCGACAGTTCCCACTAATATCTAGAAACTTCACACAGCCATTGAAGAGGAGTGGACCAACATTCCACAGATAATCAGACAATCTGATAAACTCTATGCGAAAATACTGACTGATTCGGAGTCCCCAGACCCCCAATAAAGCAAAAATAAATGCACATTTCAGGGTGGCTTTTTATTGTGGACAGTCTAAGGCACACCTATGCACTAACCATGATGTCATACCTGTGAGGTGGGATGGATTATCTCAACAAAGCATAAACGCTCACTATCACACATTTAGACAAATTTGTGAACAGTGTTTGAGAGAAATGGTAACATTGTGTATCTGTATGAATTTTAGATCTTTAAGTCCATCTCATGAAAAATGGGAGCAAAAACAAAAGTGTTGGGTTTATTTTTGTTGAGTGTATAATGTTAGAACTGTGACTTCAAAAGTTTAAAGGACCATTGTTGTTTGGCACTTTCTTGTTTCAGCATGCCTCATTCAATCCAAAGATTACAACTTTATTTAGTGATTTGTACCGTCAGACGGTAAATGTTCTAAAGTTTAAAGGACCACTTTTTGTTTGTTTGGCACTTTCTTGTTTCAGCATTCAAGCCATGATTAGCACTTTATTTAGTGATCTGTAAGACCGTCAGACGGTAAATGATCTAAATGTTGCCCATACTGTTTTGCATCACTGTCAGACTTGAAATTAAAGAATTGGCACTTTAGCTACTTGAGTGTTCATTCATTTATTCATTTAGGAGCAGTGTTGGGACATGTGCACCACGTAAATTAATATATTACCAAAATGCAGTAATATATATATATATATATATATATATATATATATATATATATATATATATATATATATATATATATATATATATATATATATATATATATATATATACACAAAAAATTCTAATATAAAATATAAAATTCTAATATATTATGGTATACTTTTCTTTCTGCCTCGTTGCAAGAGTTCTTGTGAAATCATCTTGACAACTGCAGAAGTCAATTATTTTCTATAATTTGTCATCAAATTATTTACTGGCTTCCATGAATTCAAGGAATACACTTAACTCCTGTGTTAACTGTCCATAGCCGAGTAGGATGAGGTAGGTCTACATTTAGCTCCATAGCTGAGTAGGATGAGGTAGGTCTACGCCAGGACTGTTTTCAGGAGTTATGTTTTTTCAAGGAGCTGGTGTCTGTGGTGTGTGTGTGTGTGTGTGTGTGTGTGTGTGTGTGTGTGTGTGTGTGTGTGTGTGTGTGTGTGTGTGTGTGTGTGTGTGTGTGTGTGTGTGAGAGAGAGAGAGCAAGAAAGAGCAGACACATATGGAAACATTGTTTCAGGCGTAAATATAAAGATCTGTATACCAGCTCAAAAGTATAATGACTTTATTGTACTTGAATCCCATCATTCTAGACAACATCCTGACCTTTTCAACAGACAATATGATCAGATCTCATGTTTGATGCATAAACCTGAAAAACAAGGTTACAAACCACACCATGTAAAATTATGAAATGGTGGAATTCCCCTTTACTAATGCTTATGCAGGCGCGCATGCACACACACACACACACACACACACACACACACACACACACACACACACGCACACACACGTGCACGTCCACGCTGATTGCGCATCTGCTTCACCTGTGAGCCAGCTGCTGCAACTAATTAGGCCTCTATATAATGCGAGTTTGCAGTCGGCTCAGGTCTTTTGCCCATGCCACAGAGAGAGAGAGCCAGAGAGAGAGAGAGAGATGGAGAGAGAGAGATCCGTAGAGCTGATGAAGGAGATCCAGAAGCAATTAAACGGTTTACGTCTCGAGTTCCACGCCATGGTCCGCACCAAC
>CM076987.1:39799290-39801790 GCA_039105355.1 Benthosema pterotum
TCTGCCCTGGGTAGAAACGGCGCGGCGCCTGGGTGCTCGGCGCGAGCTCTGGAGGTCCCAAAATTTTTTTTTTTCCAGGCCCGGGGCGGCTCTGGGGGCCGCCCGGGGGTCAGTAAGGGCCGGAGGAGCGCTTAGAAATATTTCGGATTTTTTCGGACTTCCAGGACTCACACCCAGCGAGCAGGCACTCGCACCCAGCGAGCAGGCACTCTTCCCTGGGTAGAAACGGCGCGGCGCCTGGGTGCTCGGCGCGAGCTCTGGAGGTCCCAAAATTTTTTTTTTTTTCCAGGCCCGGGGCGGCTCGGGGGGCCGCCCGGGGGTCGGCAAGGGCCGGAGGAGCGCTCTCCTACATACGGAATGGCCCAAGTCGGGGGCTTCTGGGGGTCCTTGGGCACAGAGGGGGGAAGAGGGAAGCAGAGCCCAGGAGCTCGGGGCTCCGGCCACTTTCACGTGGGGGAGAGCTGCACATGCGAAGCTCCAGGCTGCTCATGCGGAGAGGGGGAAACTCCACGTTTAAGCAGGCACCTCGGCCGGGCATGAGCCGGCCGCTCGCCCCCCCTGGGGGGGCTGGAGGTCAGGCGCCGCCTTGTGGCCAAACTGGGAACTGCGCCCCCGCACCAAATGGACCCCAGGGGCACTCTCTCCAACCCTACCCGCCAGAGGTGAACCTCTGGGGGCCATGCACCACTACCAGACTGCCGCCGCCCCAGAAGGGCGCCACCAGGCGGCCGCACGGGGTACTGCGCCCCGCACCAAATGGACCCCACAGGACCTCCGTCCAGGGGCAATTTCTCCAACCTATCCCCCAGAGGTGAACCTCTGGGGGCCATGCACCACTACCAGAACGCCGCCGCCCCCGAAGGGCGCCACCAGGCGGCCGCACGGGGTACTGCGCCCCGCACCAAATGGACCCCAGAGGACCTCCGTCCAGGGGCAATTTCTCCAACCTAACCCCCAGAGGTGAACCTCTGGGGGCCATGCACCACTACCAGACTGCCGCCTCCCCAGAAGGGCGCCACCAGGCGGCCGCACGGGGTACTGCGCCCCGCACCAAATGGACCCCAGAGGACCTCCGTCCAGGGGCTCTTTCTCCAACCTAACCCCCAGAGGTGAACCTCTGGGGGCCATGCACCACTACCAGAACGCCGCCGCCCCCGAAGGGCGCCACCAGGCGGCCGCACGGGGTACTGCGCCCCGCACCAAATGGACCCCAGAGGACCTCCGTCCAGGGGCTCTTTCTCCAACCTAACCCCCAGAGGTGAACCTCTGGGGGCCATGCACCACTACCAGAACGCCGCCGCCCCCGAAGGGCGCCACCAGGCCGCCTGTCCTGGGTACTGCCGCCAGTACCCAGTGCTCCAGGCACACCTCCGTGCAGGGGCACGTTCTCCAACCCACCCCCCAGAGGACAGCCTCTGGGGGCCATGCACCACAACCACCAGGCCACCGCCCAGGCCCAGGGCCCACTGACCCGCCGGGCGGGGGCCCAGGCCCTGGGTCAGGCACCCTCCCGGCCGAGAGCCACCACCCGGCGCTCCGTTCGAACATGTGCACCCACCCTTAAGCACCCCTCTCGGGGCATCAAGAGTGATGTACCGCGCCGCAGGGACCGCACGCCCCTGGGCATACTGTAGGACTTTGAAACAATTCTGGCCGGGGCCCGCGCCCCTGGCCATACCGATGGACTTTGAAACAATCCTGGCCGGGGCCCGCGCCCCTGGCCATACCGATGGACTTTGAAACAATTCTGGCCGGGGCCCGCGCCCCTGGCCATACCGATGGACACTGCAACAACTCTGGCCGTCTGTCCAGGGTACTGCCGCCAGTACCAAGTGCACCAGACAGGGGCCTTCTCTCCAAACCAACCCCCAGAGAGCATCCCTCTGGGGGCCATGCACCACCCACCAGGCCCCGTCCAGGGGCATTCACTCTAACCCAACCCCCAGAGACCATGCCTCTGGGGGCCATGCACCACTGACAGGCCCCGTCCAGGGGCACTCTCTCCAACCTAACCCCCAGAGAGCATCCCTCTGGGGGCCATGCACCACCCACCACCCCCCACCGCCGCCGGCCGAGCGTACTGCTGCCATCGTTTGATATCGGCCGCGGTGGCCAAGTGTCACCGCGCCGGAACTTTACTTACTTATTATGGGCTACCGCGTGGGCGTGCACGACGGTAGAGCAGTTATACCGTGTCCCGCTTAAGGCGGGTAAGCTTTGGAATTCACTCGGACCCATGTTTACAGAATTTGGGTATGCCCCGGCCGGGAGTCGAACCCGGGCAGCCGAGTTCAAAGGCAGACACTCTAATCATGAGGCCACTCGGCTGGATACCGTGCAGCTTTCGCCGGGCAACTCCCTCCACCCCAACCCCCCTCTGGGAGTTGGAGGCCATGCACCACCAACAAACGACGTCACCCGCATGCGCCGCGCGTGTATGCGGGTGCTCGGCAAGTGTCTAGCCCGCTGCAGCTTGCCCTCGGAGCCGCAGCGTGTGTGG
>CM076987.1:39811790-39816790 GCA_039105355.1 Benthosema pterotum
GGCCGGGGTCGGCCGCGGGGAGGCCCGAAGAGCGAGCTCTCCGGGCGCAGGTTCCGCCGCGCCTGGTCGGGCCCGCAGGCGGCGAGCAGCGTCCGCCGGAGCACACGGGGTGCCGGCGGGGCCCTCGCCAGAGGCGGGCTTCGCGTTCCAATCGATCGGACGGGGTAAGCTCCGGAGCTCGCGCCGAGGGGGGGCGAGGCTCCCGAAGTCTTCCCCGGGCCGGGGTTCTGCTGCCCGGCCGGCTCACTTCCAGGCCAGGTCGGCCGCCCGACCTGGTTCCTATATCCGGGATGGGAAAAGTCTGCGATCGGTCTTGTGGGTGCCGGTGGAGAGGGGGGGAGAGGGGGGAGAGCCCAGGAGCTTTGGGCTTCCCCCCTCTTTCGCCTCTCCCCTCTCTCCTGGGCTCCGGCCACTCTGGCGCTGCGGGGCCCGAAGCTGGCTCTGGGGGCCGGGCGCCGGCCGCCGGCCGCCCGGGGGGGGCGGGCCGCGCGGGGGACGCGTGCCGGCCGCGCCGGGGAAGCCTCCCGGCTGCACCGGGGGCGCTCAGACACTTAGAAAAAATTTCGGATTTTTTCGGACCTCCAGGACTCGCACCCAGCGAGCAGGCACTCGCACCCAGCGAGCAGGCACTCTGCCCTGGGTAGAAACGGCGCGGCGCCTGGGTGCTCGGCGCGAGCTCTGGAGGTCCCAAAATTTTTTTTTTTTTCCAGGCCCGGGGCGGCTCTGGGGGCCGCCCGGGGGTCAGTAAGGGCCGGAGGAGCGCTTAGAAATATTTCGGATTTTTTCGGACTTCCAGGACTCACACCCAGCGAGCAGGCACTCGCACCCAGCGAGCAGGCACTCTTCCCTGGGTAGAAACGGCGCGGCGCCTGGGTGCTCGGCGCGAGCTCTGGAGGTCCCAAAATTTTTTTTTTTTTCCAGGCCCGGGGCGGCTCGGGGGGCCGCCCGGGGGTCGGCAAGGGCCGGAGGAGCGCTCTCCTACATACGGAATGGCCCAAGTCGGGGGCTTCTGGGGGTCCTTGGGCACAGAGGGGGGAAGAGGGAAGCAGAGCCCAGGAGCTCGGGGCTCCGGCCACTTTCACGTGGGGGAGAGCTGCACATGCGAAGCTCCAGGCTGCTCATGCGGAGAGGGGGAAACTCCACGTTTAAGCAGGCACCTCGGCCGGGCATGAGCCGGCCGCTCGCCCCCCCTGGGGGGGCTGGAGGTCAGGCGCCGCCTTGTGGCCAAACTGGGAACTGCGCCCCCGCACCAAATGGACCCCAGGGGCACTCTCTCCAACCCTACCCGCCAGAGGTGAACCTCTGGGGGCCATGCACCACTACCAGACTGCCGCCGCCCCAGAAGGGCGCCACCAGGCGGCCGCACGGGGTACTGCGCCCCGCACCAAATGGACCCCACAGGACCTCCGTCCAGGGGCAATTTCTCCAACCTATCCCCCAGAGGTGAACCTCTGGGGGCCATGCACCACTACCAGAACGCCGCCGCCCCCGAAGGGCGCCACCAGGCGGCCGCACGGGGTACTGCGCCCCGCACCAAATGGACCCCAGAGGACCTCCGTCCAGGGGCAATTTCTCCAACCTAACCCCCAGAGGTGAACCTCTGGGGGCCATGCACCACTACCAGACTGCCGCCTCCCCAGAAGGGCGCCACCAGGCGGCCGCACGGGGTACTGCGCCCCGCACCAAATGGACCCCAGAGGACCTCCGTCCAGGGGCTCTTTCTCCAACCTAACCCCCAGAGGTGAACCTCTGGGGGCCATGCACCACTACCAGAACGCCGCCGCCCCCGAAGGGCGCCACCAGGCGGCCGCACGGGGTACTGCGCCCCGCACCAAATGGACCCCAGAGGACCTCCGTCCAGGGGCTCTTTCTCCAACCTAACCCCCAGAGGTGAACCTCTGGGGGCCATGCACCACTACCAGAACGCCGCCGCCCCCGAAGGGCGCCACCAGGCCGCCTGTCCTGGGTACTGCCGCCAGTACCCAGTGCTCCAGGCACACCTCCGTGCAGGGGCACGTTCTCCAACCCACCCCCCAGAGGACAGCCTCTGGGGGCCATGCACCACAACCACCAGGCCACCGCCCAGGCCCAGGGCCCACTGACCCGCCGGGCGGGGGCCCAGGCCCTGGGTCAGGCACCCTCCCGGCCGAGAGCCACCACCCGGCGCTCCGTTCGAACATGTGCACCCACCCTTAAGCACCCCTCTCGGGGCATAAAGAGTGATGTACCGCGCCGCAGGGACCGCACGCCCCTGGGCATACTGTAGGACTTTGAAACAATTCTGGCCGGGGCCCGCGCCCCTGGCCATACCGATGGACTTTGAAACAATCCTGGCCGGGGCCCGCGCCCCTGGCCATACCGATGGACTTTGAAACAATTCTGGCCGGGGCCCGCGCCCCTGGCCATACCGATGGACACTGCAACAACTCTGGCCGTCTGTCCAGGGTACTGCCGCCAGTACCAAGTGCACCAGACAGGGGCCTTCTCTCCAAACCAACCCCCAGAGAGCATCCCTCTGGGGGCCATGCACCACCCACCAGGCCCCGTCCAGGGGCATTCACTCTAACCCAACCCCCAGAGACCATGCCTCTGGGGGCCATGCACCACTGACAGGCCCCGTCCAGGGGCACTCTCTCCAACCTAACCCCCAGAGAGCATCCCTCTGGGGGCCATGCACCACCCACCACCCCCCACCGCCGCCGGCCGAGCGTACTGCTGCCATCGTTTGATATCGGCCGCGGTGGCCAAGTGTCACCGCGCCGGAACTTTACTTACTTATTATGGGCTACCGCGTGGGCGTGCACGACGGTAGAGCAGTTATACCGTGTCCCGCTTAAGGCGGGTAAGCTTTGGAATTCACTCGGACCCATGTTTACAGAATTTGGGTATGCCCCGGCCGGGAGTCGAACCCGGGCAGCCGAGTTCAAAGGCAGACACTCTAATCATGAGGCCACTCGGCTGGATACCGTGCAGCTTTCGCCGGGCAACTCCCTCCACCCCAACCCCCCTCTGGGAGTTGGAGGCCATGCACCACCAACAAACGACGTCACCCGCATGCGCCGCGCGTGTATGCGGGTGCTCGGCAAGTGTCTAGCCCGCTGCAGCTTGCCCTCGGAGCCGCAGCGTGTGTGGCGGTGCGCGTTGACCACGTCACCGCCACCACGTCACCGCCGCGCCTGCACTTAAACGCGGAAGCGCCGGGTGTCTCTCCTGTTTGTTTACTATGCTACCTGACGATCACGATGTTATCACCAGCGAAGCGGCAGGTCCAGCACCGCCGCCTACGCCGACCAACCACACGCAAAGGTGGGTTTGAGTTTGACTTACGCTAGCCTAACTTTAACTTATAGTTTGGTTATTCGGTCTCGCTTATATGTTTATGTTTTACGTCCCACAGCAGCACGGAGAGGGGGGACGACTTAGCTCACAATATAGCCTCACTCCTGGAGGATTTTCGGGCAGATCTGCTGCCGTCCAGGCCCACCCAACAGAGGGTACGGAACATGTCTCAAAGGGTGACACATGTCCGGGCCTTCCTTGACTTCATGTGCCGTTCGGAGCCACCCACGCCGGCCGCGGGTATTCAATGCATCACCCACCGCGGCCGTTTCCTCAACTTCTTTAAAGTCATTAATTCGCGCTGGGCTCCGACCACCGTTCTCAACTACATCTCCGACCTGAGGAGATTCATGAACTATCTCAAAGAGCGGGGGCCGGCGTGCGCGATACCCTCCGCGCCGGATCTGGACCGGCTTCTACGGTGGCTCCGGATGGAGCGTGAGGGGCTCGCCGACGCCGTCGCACAACACAGGAACCGAACCCTGGACCGAAAATCCGAACTTACGATGACCCCGGCAGAGCTGCAACAATTACTCGCCGAGGCCAAACGGCATATCCCAGCCGCACTAGATCTGCTGGAAGAAGACCCTGGCTGCCTGACAACTGTTCACTGTGCCACAGGTCTCCTCGCCACCTATCTCGCCACAGTGAGCGGCTTGCGGCGCGGGTGCTTCGTATACATGCGGGACACGGATGTGTCCTCCGCCGTCCAAGCGAGCCCCGGCCGCTATGTCATTCGCTTAGAGCACCACAAGACCCGCAGAACCTACGGAGCCGCGAGGCTTGTGCTCACAGATACTGAGTATACATGGCTACGCCGCTTCCTGCAACAGCGGCGGTACATGGCCGGCTACGCCCGACAAGATGGAGCGTTCTTCTTCAGCTCAACCGGGCGCGCGTTCGAGAAGATGGGGACCCACGTTAAGGCGCAGGTACTCAAGCTTCTGAACCGCCCCGGTACTACATTGACCCACATCAGAAGTGCCGTCGCCACAGCCGCCGATCGGACCTTGAGCCAGGAGGAACAGACAGATGTCAGCAAATCAATGGGACATTCACTCGCAACACGGAACCGGTTCTATGTCGCCCGAAGGACCAACCAAGAGGCTATCGCCACCAGGCATCTGATCGACCGGGCGGTCATGGGAAACAGCCAGCCGGCTTCCGCATCGTCCAGCGCGCCGGTACTAAGAGTATCGCTCCGGCGCCTTGGAGGTGAGCCCCAAATGAGTCACTGTATTCCAATGTGTTCTGTCTCCGAGTGCTTGAGTCACTCGCGTTCCTTTACTCTCTCCCGCAGAAGCTGAGCTCAGGGCCTGGGGGAGCCCAGAGCCAGCACCGCAGAGCGCTCCGGCTACCAAGAGACCCCGCGGACGGCCGCGGAAGCAGAAGGCGATAGCTGATTGACACTTGCCCTCATTCAAACTGATTAATAAAGATTATATGTATATGAGCGATGTTCTCTCGCACTTATTTCACAATAAATACAGCCGGTATAGGGGGTTTGGGGCCGGGCTGGAACTACCACCAGCACCGCCCATAATCAAGCACTGCCACTAGGCCCCGTCCAGGGGCACTTTCTCCAACCCACACCCCAGAGGTGAACCTCTGTGGGCCATGCACCACTTCCAGAGCGCCGCCGACCCCGAAGGGCGCCACCA
>CM076987.1:39821790-39859290 GCA_039105355.1 Benthosema pterotum
GCCCGGACGCGCTGGTGCTCGGCCGGAGTCCGCCGGAGGCTCCGCCGGGCGGCCCCAGACAGGCGGTGCGAGAGACGCGAGGTCCACAGGCAGCCTTTAGGGGCCGCGTCGACGGGGCGCGGCGCAGAGCCGGCTCCGAGACGCGGGCGAGCGGGCGCGGGGAGGAGAACCCCTGCGTCTGCACTTAGGGGGACGAAGCGCCGGAGCGCTGCGACTCCCCAGCCGCGGAGGGACGGGCCCTCCGATAGATTGAAGTCGACCCTCAGACGGGCGTAGCCCCGGGATGGACCCGGGGCCGCAAGGTGCGTTCGAAGTGTCGATGATCAATGTGTCCTGCAATTCACATTACTTCTCGCAGCTAGCTGCGTTCTTCATCGACGCACGAGCCGAGTGATCCACCGCTAAGAGTTGTACTCTTTGGTTGTTTTGGCTGGAGCCGGAGCTTTCAAGAGACAAGGGGGGTTTGTAAAGTGTTCCGGGGCGACGAGACCCCACGGGCGCCCCGAGGCCGCCGGCCGACCCCCGGAGGGGCACTGGGCACGACGCCGGGGACATTGAACCCCCCGCGCGCCCCCCGGAGGAGGGCGCGCGGGCGCTGGGTACCCGGGGGCGGCCCCACCCCTGGACAGGGGGGCCTGGAGACTTTGGTTCCGCCCGGGCAATCCCCCGCCGGGCCCGAGGCCGGCTAGGAGAGAGACCCGGAGACGAGCGACCCCCGCCGCCGGCCGACCCCCGAGGGGGCACCGGGCACGACGGCGGGGGCGGCGGCGGGATTCTGACAGGGCCTCGGCGCCGGAGCGCCTCGGCTGGGTTTAAGGGGGCAGGCGGCACGCGCCGACCGCTCGCTCGGTCTACCGTCAGCCGAGTTGTCCACTGAATCGGCTCTTAGGCGTCGCTTTTTACCGAACACAACAAACCGGTCCATTGTACTGGACTTAAAACAAACGGTGCAGCAACCGAGTTAGTTGTCCCTCCAAAAACACAGTCAAAAGGTTTGTGAACTATGAACTTGGCGGACGCTCTGTTGATTGGAGGATTGCAATGCGTATTGCGTACGTGACCGTGCGGGCGAAAATGACAGGTGGTGAGAATTCTGAGAAATGGATTATTTCAGTATTATACATCATTCCAAAAATTACAAGTATCATGATTTTATAGCAATGATTTACATGAAAGTCAGTCAGTTTGGTCTTCCATATATTTTATTTATTCCCTGAATATTTTTCATCACAGTCATGTTTTTGGCCAGGGGGGGCTTAGGGGGGGCTAAGCCTCCAGCAGGGGGGGCTAGAGCCCCTGCTAGCCCCCCCCTGGCGCCGTCCATGCCGCACCGGCAGAGGAAGCAGCAGCAGCCGCGCCACCACGCGGCGCGGAGGAGGCCGCACCGGCAGAGGAAGCAGCAGCAGCAGCAGCCGCGCCACCACGCGGCGCGGAGGAGGCCGCACCGGCAGATCAAGCAGCAGCAGCCGCCGCGCCACCACCGGCCGCGGAAGCCGCCGCACCGCCGCCACCACCACCACCACCGCGACCAGATGGCCCGGCGGAGGAGGGGGAGCTGCAGGCCGCCGGCCCGGTACGGTTTGCGTTTCAACACTCTTATAGGAGCGTTGAAACGCAAACCGTACCCCCGCCGCGGCCGGTACTTGTACCATCCTTCGGGACCAAACAGCGGCGCCTCGACCCAGAGGAGAGGTCCCGGAGGATGGTACAGGGCCTCTGTTTGTACTGCGGCTCCCCCAACCACCGTGTGGCCCAGTGCCCGGATGCGGTACACGTGTGAGTTTTTTTTTTTTTTTTTTTTTTTTTTTCTTTTTTTTTTTTTAATTAAATTTCGATTTTTTTTTTTTTATAAGTTAATAAGTTTAAGTTCAAGTTAAGTTTAAGTTCATTGAGAAAAAAAAATATTTAGGAAAAGTTTTATTGTAAAAAAAAAAAAGTTTTCAAGAGTTTTATGAAAGTTTTATTGTGAAAAAAATATTTGAGTTTTATGTAAAAGTTTTATTGTGAAAAAAAATATTGGAAAGTTTTATGTGAGTTTTATTGTGAAAAAAATAAATAAAAAAAAGTTTGAAGAAAAAAAAAGTTATTGTATTTATTGTAAAAATTGATTTTGATTTTGAAAATAAAGTGGTTGAATGCAAATTTGCTTCTGAGTATATTTTTTTCTCTTGGGGTACAGGCCTGTATTTAATCTACACTGTACCATATCCTGCAACACCAAAATAAACCTCTTAAATGCACTCATTGAGAGGACCTGGGTTTCTGATCACAGTACCACACGTTGGAAAGAGCTTAATACTCCTTTTCCCTCACTGGCATCTTTTAGTTTTTTCGGTTGCCTTACGAAGACCATAACTGGAGCCCTGGTACAAGGTTTCTTTGACTATGCCTGCACCTCTTGGTACCACGTACAGCACCTCGAAGACCTTGAAAACAAGGCTACAGACCTCACAAAACAAACTGGTCAGGCTGTTATTGGCATTCACGCCCCGAACCCACCTCACACCCCTGCCCACTTTATGCCCCCATATACAGTATATACAGTATATATATATATATATATATATATATATATATATATATATATATATATATATATATATATATATATATATATATATATATATATATATATATATATATATATATATATATATATATATATATACTGTATATATATACATAGCTTTTTGGAATGCTGGTGTGTTACATGATACTTATTTCTCGCATTTTAAAAGATTCTAGGGCCCCCATAGCTAAATGCGCCTTAGGCCCCCAATTGCTAAGACCGCCACTGATATAGTGTCCTTATCGCAAACGCACTTTTAGGAGCAATTAGACATCTCGACAGAAGACGTTGCCAATATATTACATGGCAAAGTCACTTTGGACCTGATGGGTGAATCTGGCAGGGGTGGATGTAACATGTCCCATTTGGCGGGGCAAGAGAACATGTTGGAGAGGCAAGAGAAAATGGTATGGGGGCGGCTTCATTGCCCGTGGTGCGAAGCGACACGGGCGATGAAGCCGCCCCGAAGTCGCACCCGTACCATTTTCGGTTACAGGACTTTTAGTCAAAGCATCAAAATCAGTTATTGTTGAAGTTGCAACAGACACACAGCAACCATGAAGCTAAAGGTCTGACTCCGAGTTTTCTGTTTTCAATGATGAAATGCTGTTGGTTTAGTGGTGCCAAAATTGTAGTAGCAGTAGTAGTGTTTCAAATCATTTAAATATAAGCACAATTTGAAATATCTTGGGTTGTTTTGCATGGCATTGTGCATTGTGTTTGGGGGGGCAGACTGGGTATTTAGGGGGACATTGCCCCCCATGCCCATGCCTAGATCCGCCCCTGGAATCTAGATACATTCTCTCTCCCTGTGTGTGTGTGTGTGTGTGTGTGTGTGTGTGTGTGTGTGTGTGTGTGTGTGTGTGTGTGCGTGCGTGCGTGCGTGCGTGCGTGCGCGTGTGTGTGTGTGTGTGTGTGCGTGTGTGTGTGTGCATGTGTGTGTGTGTGTGCATGTGTGTGTGTGCATGTGTGCATGTGTGTGTGTGTGTGTGTGTGTGTGTGTGTGTGTGTGTGTGTGTTGTGTGTGTGTGTGTGTGTGTGTGTGTGAGAGAGAGAGCAAGAAAGAGCAGACACATATGGAAACATTGTTTCAGGGCGTAAATATAAAGATCTGTATACCAGCTCAAAAGTATAATGACTTAATTGTACTTGAATCCCATCATTCTAGACAACATCCTGACCTTTTCAACAGACAATATGATCAGATCTCATGTTTGATGCATAAACCTGAAAAACAAGGTTACAAACCACACCATGTAAAATTATGAAATGGTGGAATTCCCCTTTAATAATGCTTATGCACACACACACACACACACACACACACACACACACACACACACACACACACACACACACACACACACACACACACACACACATGCACACGCACACGCACACGCACACGCACACACACGTGTCCACGCTGATTGCGCATCTGCTTCACCTGTGAGCCAGCTGCTGCAACTAATTAGGCTTCTATATAATGCGAGTTTGCAGTCGGCCCAGGTCTTTTGCCCATGCCACAGAGAGAGAGAGCCAGAGAGAGAGAGAGAGATGAGAGAGAGAGAGATCCGTAGAGCTGATGAAGGAGATCCAGAAGCAATTAAACGGTTTACGTCTCGAGTTCCACGCCATGGTCCGCACCAACCTAGAAACAAGGTGCGCGGTGAGCAAGATATTGCGACATCTCAAAAATAAAGACTACGAGGAATCCGAGGACTTCGAGGAATCCGAGGACTTCGAGGAATCCGAGGAATCCGAGGACAATGAGGTAAATCGTCTCAAATTTGTATATAGAATTGTAATGGTGTGTGTGTGTGTGTGTGTGTGTGTGTGTGTTTTCCTATGAAGCTGATGGTAATTATTTTTTTATTTTTAGGCAATGATGACCGGACCACCACGCGGCGCGGAGGAGGCCGCACCGGCAGATCAAGCAGCAGCAGCAGCAGCCGCACCACCACGCGGCGCGGAGGAAGCCGCACCACCACGCGGCGCGGAGGAGGCCGCACCGGCAGATCAAGCAGCAGCAGCCGCCGCGCCACCACCGGCCGCGGAAGCCGCCGCACCGCCGCCGCCACCACCACCACCGCAACCAGATGGCCCGGCGGAGGAGGGGGAGCTGCAGGCCGCCGGCCCGGTACGGTTTGCGTTTGAACGCTCTTATAGGAGCGTTGAAACGCAAACCGTACCCCCGCCGTGGTACTTGTACCATCCTTCGGGACCAAACAGCGGCGCCTCGACCCAGAGGAGAGGTCCCGGAGGATGGTACAGGGCCTCTGTTTGTACTGCGGCTCCCCCAACCACCGTGTGGCCCACTGCCCGGATGCGGTACACGTGTGAGTTTTTTTTTTTTTTTTTTTTTTTTTTTTTTTAATTAAATTTCGAGTTTTTTTTTATAAGTTAATAAGTTTAAGTTCAAGTTAAGTTTAAGTTCATTAAGAAAAAGAAAAAGTTTTATTGTAAAAAAAAAGTTTGAGAGTTTTATGTAAAAAGTTTTATTGTGAAAAAAATATTTGAGTTTTATGTAAATTTTATTGTGAAAAAAAATATTGGAAAGTTTTATGTGAAAGTTTTATTGTGAAAAAAAAAAAGTTGAAGAAAAAAAAGTTATTGTATTTATTGTAAAAATTGATTTTGATTTTGAAAATTAAAGTGGTTGAATGCAAATTTGCTTCAGAGTATATTTTTTTCTCTTGGGGTACAGGCCTGGATTTAATCTACACTTATAATCATTGTAGGATTAATGGTTCTTTTGAAATGTATATTTGTTGGGTTAAATATTACAAATGTTGTAGTTGAACTGGACCACTGAACCCTGCACACGAAATATTTTCAGTCAGGCACTGCAAGCTAGCCACTGGGGTCCTATCGGCCATTTTGTGCTCCTGCTCAGAGCCTGCTATACGGCTGAGTGGTCGGATGGGGTGGGAATCTAATCTTTGGAGATTCTAAGCATTCGGGAGATTTATACTCATAAAGTAATTAAAAATGAAATGTATAAATGTGTACAGCTCGTTGCACCTTGTTGTTTGTGTTGTGTGCATGTCGACATAGGGCATGTTTATGAACATATATTTAACTTATCACGCTCTTAATGCAACCTGGTCGGTGCTGATGTAGTGTTATCATAGCTCGCGGGCTAATGCTAACGGGGGAAAAAAAGGTAAACCAACGATTTACTGCCCTTTTTATAGCTAATTGTAATTACATGGTTTGTTTTTACTATAAGGGTATTTTATCTTTCATGTCGACACACACGCATGATGTGCGCGTGTTTTAAATGGAACGTTTACAATTTCGCCATTTTCCCCTTTAATAATGCTTATGCAGGCGCGCATGCACACACACACACACACACACACACACACACACACGTGCGCGTCCACGCTGATTGCGCATCTGCTTCACTGTGAGCCAGCTGCTGCAACTAATTAGGCCTCTACATAATGCGAGTTTGCAGTCGGCTCAGGTCTTTTGCCCATGCCACAGAGAGAGAGAGCCAGAGAGAGAGAGAGAGAGAGATGGAGAGAGAGAGATCCGTAGAGCTGATGAAGGAGATCCAGAAGCAATTAAACGGTTTACGTCTCGAGTTCCACGCCATGGTCCGCACCAACTAGAAACAAGGTGCGCGGTGAGCAAGATATTGCGACATCTCAAAAATAAAGACTACGAGGAATCCGAGGACTTCGAGGAATCCGAGGACTTCGAGGAATCCGAGGAATCCGAGGACAATGAGGTAAAATCGTCTCAAATTTGTATATAGAATTGTAATGGTGTGTGTGTGTGTGTGTGTGTGTGTGTGTGTGTGTGTGTGTGGTGTGTGTGTGTGTGTGTGTGTGTGTGTGTGTGGTGTGTGTGTTTTCCTATGAAGCTGATGGTAATTATTCTTTTATTTTTAGGCAACGATGACCGGACCATCAAGCGGCGCGGAGGAGGCCGCACCGGCAGAGGAAGCAGCAGCAGCAGCAGCCGCACCACCACGCGGCGCGGAGGAGGCCGCACCGGCAGATCAAGCAGCAGCAGCCGCCGCGCCACCACCGGCCGCGGAAGCCGCCGCACCGCCGCCGCCACCACCACCGCGACCAGATGGCCCGGCGGAGGAGGGGAGCTGCAGGCCGCCGGCCCGGTACGGTTGGCGTTTGAACGCTCTTATAGGAGCGTTGAAACGCAAACCGTACCCCCCGCGCGGCCGGTACTTGTACCATCCTTCGGGACCAAACAGCGGCGCCTCGACCCAGAGGACCTCTCCTCTGGGTCGAGGCGCCGCTGTTTGGAGAGGTCCCGGAGGATGGTACAGGGCTCTGTTTGTACTGCGGCTCCCCATCCACCGTGTGGCCCACTGCCCGGATGCGGTACACGTGTGAGTTTTTTTTTTTTTTTTTTTTTTTTTTTTTTAATTAAATTTCGAGGTTTTTTTTTATAAGTTAATAAGTTTAAGTTCAAGTTAAGTTTAAGTTCATTGAGAAAAAAAAAAAGTTTTATTGTAAAAAAAAAGTTTGAGTTTTATGTAAAAAGTTTTATTGTGAAAAAAATATTTGAGTTTTATATAAATTTTATTGTGAAAAAAAATATTGGAAAGTTTTATGTGAAAGTTTTATTGTGAAAAAAAAATAAAAAAAAAGTTGAAGAAAAAAAAGTTATTGTATTTATTGTAAAAATTGATTTTGATTTTGAAAATTAAAGTGGTTGAATGCAAATTTGCTTCAGAGTATTTTTTTTTCTTGGGGTACAGGCCTGGATTTAATCTACACTTATAATCATTGTAGGATTAATGGTTCTTTTGAAATGTATATTTGTTGGGTTAAATATTACAAATGTTGTAGTTGAACTGGACCACTGAACCCTGCACACGAAATATTTTCAGTCAGGCACTGCAAGCTAGCCACTGGGGTCCTATCGGCCATTTTGTGCTCCCGCTCAGAGCCTGCTATACGGCTGAGTGGTCGGATGGGGTGGGAATCTAATCTTTGGAGATTCTAAGCATTCGGGAGATTTATACTCATAAAGTAAGTAAAAATGAAATGTATAAATGTGTACAGCTCGTTGCACCTTGTTGTTTGTGTTGTGTGCATGTCGACATAGGGCATGTTTATGAACATATTTAACTTATCACGCTCTTAATGCAACCTGGTCGGTGCTGATGTAGTGTTATCATAGCTCGCGGGCTAATGCTAACGGGGGAAAAAAAGGTAAACCGACGATTTACTGCCCTTTTTATAGCTAATTGTAATTACATGGTTTGTTTTTACTATAAGGGTATTTTATCGTTCATGTCGACACACACGCATGATGTGCGCGTGTTTTAAATGGAACGTTTACAATTTCGCCATTTTCCCCTTTAATAATGCTTATGCAGGCGCGCACGCACAACACACACACACACACACACACACACACACACACACACACACACACACACACACACGTGCGCGTCCACGCTGATTGCGCATCTGCTTCACCTGTGAGCCAGCTGCTGCAACTAATTAGGCCTCTATATAATGCGAGTTTGCAGTCGGCTCAGGTCTTTTGCCCATGCCACAGAGAGAGAGAGCCAGAGAGAGAGAGAGAGATGGAGAGAGAGAGATCCGTAGAGCTGATGAAGGAGATCCAGAAGCAATTAAACGGTTTACGTCTCGAGTTCCACGCCATGGTCGGCACCAACCTAGAAACAAGGTGCGCGGTGAGCAAGATATTGCTACATCTCAAAAATAAAGACTACGAGGAATCGAGGACTTCGAGGAATCCGAGGACTTCGAGGAATCCGAGGAATCCGAGGACAATGAGGTAAAATCGTCTCAAATTTGTATATAGAATTGTAATGGTGTGTGTGTGTGTGTGTGTGTGTGTGTGTGTGTGTGTGTGTGTGTGTGTGTGTGTGTGTGTGTGTGTGTGTGTGTGTGTGTGTGTGTGTGTGTTTTCCTATGAAGCTGATGGTAATTATTTTTTTATTTTAGGCAACGATTACCGGACCACCACGCGGCGCGGAGGAGGCTGCACTGGCAGATCAAGCAGCAGCCGCGCCGCACACCGGCCGCGGAAGCCGCCGCACCGCCGCCGCCACCACCACCACCGCGACCAGATGGCCCGGCAGAGGAGGGGGAGCTGCAGGCCGCCGGCCCGGTACGGTTTGCGTTTGAACGCTCTTATAGGAG
Source organism: Benthosema pterotum (assembly GCA_039105355.1). Taxonomy (NCBI): domain Eukaryota; kingdom Metazoa; phylum Chordata; class Actinopteri; order Myctophiformes; family Myctophidae; genus Benthosema; species Benthosema pterotum. Next base: position 39,830,515 of record CM076987.1, read on the forward strand.
CGTTGAAACGCAAACCGTACCCCCGCCGCAGCCGGTACTTGTACCATCCTTCGGGACCAAACAGCGGCGCCTCGACCCAGAGGAGAGGTCCCGGAGGATGGTACAGGGCCTCTGTCTGTACTGCGGCTCCCCCAACCACCGTGTGGCCCACTACCCGGATGCGGTACACGTGTGAGTTTTTTTTTTTTTTTTTTTTTTTTTTTTTTTAAATTAAATTTCGAGTTAATAAGTTTAAGTTCAAGTTAAGTTTAAGTTCATTGAAAAAAAAAAATAGAAAAAGTTTTATTGTGAAAAAAAGTTTTCGAGAGTTTTATGTAAAAGTAATATTTGAGTTTTATGTAAAAGTTTTATTGTGAAAAAAAATATTGGAAAGTTTTATGTGAAAAGTTTTATTGTGATAAGTAAATAAAAAAAAGTTTGAAGAAAAAAAAGTTATTGTATTTATTGTAAAAATTCATTTTGATTTTGAAAATTAAAGTGGTTGAATGCAAATTTGCTTCAGAGTATATTTTTTTCTCTTGGGGTACAGGCCTGGATTTAATCTACACTTATAATCATTGTAGGATTAATGGTTCTTTTGAAATGTATATTTGTTGGGTTAAATATTACAAATGTTGTAGTTGAACTGGACCACTGAACCCTGCACACGAAATATTTTCAGTCAGGCACTGCAAGCTAGCCACTGGGGTCCTATCGGCCATTTTGTGCTCCCGCTCAGAGCCTGCTATACGGCTGAGTGGTCGGATGGGGTGGGAATCTAATCTTTGGAGATTCTAAGCATTCGGGAGATTTATACTCATAAAGTAAGTAAAAAATGAAATGTATAAATGTGTACAGCTCGTTGCACCTTGTTGTTTGTGTTGTGTGCATGTCGACATAGGGCATGTTTATGAACATATATTTAACTTATCACGCTCTTAATGCAACCTGGTCGGTGCTGATGTAGTGTTATCATAGCTCGCGGGCTAATGCTAACGGGGGAAAAAAAGGTAAACCAACGATTTACTGCCCTTTTTATAGCTAATTGTAATTACATGGTTTGTTTTTACTATAAGGGTATTTTATCGTTCATGTCGACACACACGCATGATGTGCGCGGTGTTTTAAATGGAACGTTTTACAATTTCGCCATTTTCCCCTTTAATAATGCTTATGCAGGCGCGCATGCACACACACACACACACACACACACACACACACACACCCGTGCGGTCCACGATGATTGCGCATCTGCTTCAACCGTGAGCCAGCTGCTGCAAACTAATTTAGGCTCTACATAAGCGAGTTTGCAGTCGGCTCAGGTCTTTTGCCCATGCCACAGAGAGAGAGAGCCAGAGAGAGAGAGAGGAGAGATGGAGAGAGAGATCCGTAGAGCTGATGAAGGAGATCCAGAAGCAATTAAACGGTTTACGTCTCGAGTTCCACGCCATGGTCCGCACCAACCTAGAAACAAGGTGCGCGGTGAGCAAGATATTGCGACATTCAAAAATAAAGACTACGAGGAATCCGAGGACTTCGAGGAATCGAGGACTTCGAGGAATCGAGGAATCCGAGGACATGAGGTAAAATCGTCTCAAATTTGTATATAGAATTGTAATGGTGGTGTGTGTGGGTGTCTGTGGTGTGTGTGTGTGTGTGTGTGTGTGTGTGTGTGTGTGTTTTCCTATGAAGCTGATGGTAATTATTTTTTATTTTTAGGCAACGATGACCGGACACATCAAGCGGCGCGGAGGAGGCCGCACCGCAGAGAGCAGCAGCAGAGCAGCAGCCGCACCACCACGCGGCGCGGAGGAGGCCGCACGGCAGATCAAGCAGCAGCAGCCGCCGCGCCACCACCGGCCCGGAAGCCGCCGCACCGCCGCCGCCACCACCACCGCGACCAGATGGCCCGGCGGAGGAGGGGGAGCTGCAGGGCGCCGGCGCCCGGTACGGTTGGCGTTTGAACGCTCTTATAGGGAGCGTTGAAACGCAAACCGTACCCCCGCGCGGCCGTTACTTGTACCATCCTTCGGGACCAAACAGCGGCGCCTGACCCAGAGGACCTCCCTCTGGGTCGAGGCGCCGCTGTTTGGAGAGGTCCCGGAGGATGGTACAGGGCCTCTGTTTGTACTGCGGCTCCCCCATCCACCGTGTGGCCCACTGCGGATGCGGTACACGTGTGAGTTTTTTTTTTTTTTTTTTTTTTTTTTTTTTTTTTTAATTAAATTCGAGGTTTTTTTTATAAGTTAATAAGTTTAAGTTCAAGTTAAGTTTAAGTTCATTGGAGAAAAAAAAAAGTTTTATTGTAAAAAAAAAAGTTTGAGTTTTATGTAAAAAGTTTTATTGTGAAAAAAATATTTTGGAGTTTTTATATAATTTTATTGTGAAAAAAATTATTGGAAAGTTTTTTGTGAAAGTTTTATTGTGAAAAAAAAATAAAAAAAAAGTTGAAGAAAAAAGTTATTTTTTATTTATGTAAAAATTGATTTTGATTTTGAAAAATTAAAGTGGTTGATTGCAAATTTGCTTCAGAGTATTTTTTTTCTTTGGGTACAGGCCTGGATTTAATCTACACTTATAATCATTGTAGGATTAATGGTTCTTTGGAAATGTATTTAGTTGGGTTAAATATTACAAATGTTGTAGTTGAACTGGACCACTGAACCCTGCACACGAAATATTTTCAGTCAGGCACTGCAAGCTAGCCATGGGGTCCTATCGGCCATTTTGTGCTCCGCTCAGAGCCTGCTATTCGGCTGAGTGTCGGATGGGTGGAATCTAATCTTGGGAGATTCTAAGCATTCGGGAGATTTTACTCATAAAGTAAAGTAAAAATGAAATGTATAAATGTGTACAGCTCGTTACACCTTGTTGTTTGTGTTGTGTGCATGTCGACATAGGGCATGTTTTATGAACATATTTAACTTATCACGCTCTTATGCAACCTGGTCGGTGCGGATGTAGTGTTATCATAGCTCGCGGGCTAATGCTAACGGGGGAAAAAAAGGTAAACCGACGATTTACTGCCCTTTTATAGCTAATTGTAATTACATGGTTTGTTTTTACTATAAGGGTATTTTATCGTTCATGTCGACACCACAGCATGATGTGCGCGTGTTTGTTTTAAATGGAACGTTTACAATTCGCCTTTTTCCCTTTAATAATGCTTATGCAGGCGCGCACGCACACACACACACACACACACAACACACACACACACACACACACACACACACACACACACACAGTGCGCGTCCACGCTGATTGCGCATCTGCTTCACCTGTGAGCCAGCTGCTGCAACTTATTAGGCCTCTATATAATGCGAGTTTGCAGTGGCTCAGGTTCTTTTGCCCATGCCACAGAGAGAGGAGAGCCAGAGAGAGAGGAGTGATGGAGAGAGAGAGATCCGTAGAGCTGATGAAGGAGATCCAGAAGCAATTAAACGGTTTTAGTCTCGAGTTCCACCATGGTCGGCACCAACCTAGAAACAAGGTGCGCGGTTGAGCAAGTTATTGCTACATTCAAAGAATAAAGACTACGAGGAATCCGAGGACTTCGAGGAATCTCGAGGACTTCGAGGAATCGAGGAATCGAGGAATCCGAGGACAATGAGGTAAAATCGTCTCATATTTGGATATAGAATTGTAATGGTGTGTGTGTGTGTGTGTGTGTGTGTGTGTGTGTGTGTGTGTGTGTGTGGTGTGTGTGTGTGTGTGTGTGGTGTGTGTGTGTGTGTGTTTTTCCTATGAAGCTGATGGTAATTATTTTTTTTATTTTTAGGCAACGATTTACCGGACCACACGCGGCGCGGAGGAGGCTTGCACTGGCAAGATCAAGCAGCAGCAGCCGCCGCGCACAACCGGCGCGGAAGCCGCCGCACCGCCGCCGCCACCACCACCACCGCGACCAGATGGCCCGGCAGAGGAGGGGGAGCTGCAGGCCGCCGGCCCGGTACGGTTTGCGTTTGAACGCTCTTATAGGAGCGTTGAAACGCAAACCGTACCCCCGCCGCAGCCGGTACTTGTACCATCCTTCGGGACCAAACAGCGGCGCCTCGACCCAGAGGAGAGGTCCCGGAGGATGGTACAGGGCCTCTGTCTGTACTGCGGCTCCCCCAACCACCGTGTGGCCCACTACCCGGATGCGGTACACGTGTGAGTTTTTTTTTTTTTTTTTTTTTTTTTTTTTTTTTTAAATTAAATTTCGAGTTAATAAGTTTAAGTTCAAGTTAAGTTTAAGTTCATTGAAAAAAAAAATAGAAAAAGTTTTATTGTGAAAAAAAGTTTTCGAGAGTTTTATGTAAAAGTAATATTTGAGTTTTATGTAAAAGTTTTATTGTGAAAAAAAATATTGGAAAGTTTTATGTGAAAGTTTTATTGTGATAAGTAAATAAAAAAAAGTTTGAAGAAAAAAAAGTTATTGTATTTATTGTAAAAATTCATTTTGATTTTGAAAATTAAAGTGGTTGAATGCAAATTTGCTTCAGAGTATATTTTTTTCTCTTGGGGTACAGGCCTGGATTTAATCTACACTTATAATCATTGTAGGATTAATGGTTCTTTTGAAATGTATATTTGTTGGGTTAAATATTACAAATGTTGTAGTTGAACTGGACCACTGAACCCTGCACACGAAATATTTTCAGTCAGGCACTGCAAGCTAGCCACTGGGGTCCTATCGGCCATTTTGTGCTCCCGCTCAGAGCCTGCTATACGGCTGAGTGGTCGGATGGGGTGGGAATCTAATCTTTGGAGATTCTAAGCATTCGGGAGATTTATACTCATAAAGTAAGTAAAAATGAAATGTATAAATGTGTACAGCTCGTTGCACCTTGTTGTTTGTGTTGTGTGCATGTCGACATAGGGCATGTTTATGAACATATATTTAACTTATCACGCTCTTAATGCAACCTGGTCGGTGCTGATGTAGTGTTATCATAGCTCGCGGGCTAATGCTAACGGGGGAAAAAAAGGTAAACCAACGATTTACTGCCCTTTTTATAGCTAATTGTAATTACATGGTTTGTTTTTACTATAAGGGTATTTTATCGTTCATGTCGACACACACGCATGATGTGCGCGTGTTTTAAATGGAACGTTTACAATTTCGCCATTTTCCCCTTTAATAATGCTTATGCAGGCGCGCATGCACACACACACACACACACACACACACACACACACACACACACACGTGCGCGTCCACGCTGATTGCGCATCTGCTTCACCTGTGAGCCAGCTGCTGCAACTAATTAGGCCTCTACATAATGCGAGTTTGCAGTCGGCTCAGGTCTTTTGCCCATGCCACAGAGAGAGAGAGCCAGAGAGAGAGAGAGAGAGATGGAGAGAGAGAGATCCGTAGAGCTGATGAAGGAGATCCAGAAGCAATTAAACGGTTTACGTCTCGAGTTCCACGCCATGGTCCGCACCAACCTAGAAACAAGGTGCGCGGTGAGCAAGATATTGCGACATCTCAAAAATAAAGACTACGAGGAATCCGAGGACTTCGAGGAATCCGAGGACTTCGAGGAATCCGAGGAATCCGAGGACAATGAGGTAAAATCGTCTCAAATTTGTATATAGAATTGTAATGGTGTGTGTGTGTGTGTGTGTGTGTGTGTGTGTGTGTGTGTGTGTGTGTGTGTGTGTGTGTGTTTTCCTATGAAGCTGATGGTAATTATTCTTTTATTTTTAGGCAACGATGACCGGACCATCACGCGGCGCGGAGGAGGCCGCACCGGCAGAGGAAGCAGCAGCAGCAGCAGCAGCCGCACCACCACGCGGCGCGGAGGAGGCCGCACCGGCAGATCAAGCAGCAGCAGCCGCCGCGCCACCACCGGCCGCGGAAGCCGCCGCACCGCCGCCGCCACCACCACCACCGCGACCAGATGGCCCGGCGGAGGAGGGGGAGCTGCAGGCCGCCGGCCCGGTACGGTTGGCGTTTGAACGCTCTTATAGGAGCGTTGAAACGCAAACCGTACCCCCGCCGCGGCCGGTACTTGTACCATCCTTCGGGACCAAACAGCGGCGCCTCGACCCAGAGGACCTCTCCTCTGGGTCGAGGCGCCGCTGTTTGGAGAGGTCCCGGAGGATGGTACAGGGCCTCTGTTTGTACTGCGGCTCCCCCATCCACCGTGTGGCCCACTGCCCGGATGCGGTACACGTGTGAGTTTTTTTTTTTTTTTTTTTTTTTTTTAATTAAATTTCGAGGTTTTTTTTATAAGTTAATAAGTTTAAGTTCAAGTTAAGTTTAAGTTCATTGAGAAAAAGAAAAAGTTTTATTGTAAAAAAAAAGTTTGAGTTTTATGTAAAAAGTTTTATTGTGAAAAAAATATTTGAGTTTTATATAAATTTTATTGTGAAAAAAAATATTGGAAAGTTTTATGTGAAAGTTTTATTGTGAAAAAAAAATAAAAAAAAAGTTGAAGAAAAAAAAGTTATTGTATTTATTGTAAAAATTGATTTTGATTTTGAAAATTAAAGTGGTTGAATGCAAATTTGCTTCAGAGTATATTTTTTTCTCTTGGGGTACAGGCCTGGATTTAATCTACACTTATAATCATTGTAGGATTAATGGTTCTTTTGAAATGTATATTTGTTGGGTTAAATATTACAAATGTTGTAGTTGAACTGGACCACTGAACCCTGCACACGAAATATTTTCAGTCAGGCACTGCAAGCTAGCCACTGGGGTCCTATCGGCCATTTTGTGCTCCCGCTCAGAGCCTGCTATACGGCTGAGTGGTCGGATGGGGTGGGAATCTAATCTTTGGAGATTCTAAGCATTCGGGAGATTTATACTCATAAAGTAAGTAAAAATGAAATGTATAAATGTGTACAGCTCGTTGCACCTTGTTGTTTGTGTTGTGTGCATGTCGACATAGGGCATGTTTATGAACATATTTAACTTATCACGCTCTTAATGCAACCTGGTCGGTGCTGATGTAGTGTTATCATAGCTCGCGGGCTAATGCTAACGGGGGAAAAAAAGGTAAACCGACGATTTACTGCCCTTTTTATAGCTAATTGTAATTACATGGTTTGTTTTTACTATAAGGGTATTTTATCGTTCATGTCGACACACACGCATGATGTGCGCGTGTTTTAAATGGAACGTTTACAATTTCGCCATTTTCCCCTTTAATAATGCTTATGCAGGCGCGCATGCACACACACACACACACACACACACACACACACACACACACACACGTGCGCGTCCACGCTGATTGCGCATCTGCTTCACCTGTGAGCCAGCTGCTGCAACTAATTAGGCCTCTATATAATGCGAGTTTGCAGTCGGCTCAGGTCTTTTGCCCATGCCACAGAGAGAGAGAGCCAGAGAGAGAGAGAGAGATGGAGAGAGAGAGATCCGTAGAGCTGATGAAGGAGATCCAGAAGCAATTAAACGGTTTACGTCTCGAGTTCCACGCCATGGTCGGCACCAACCTAGAAACAAGGTGCGCGGTGAGCAAGATATTGCTACATCTCAAAAATAAAGACTACGAGGAATCCGAGGACTTCGAGGAATCCGAGGACTTCGAGGAATCCGAGGAATCCGAGGAATCCGAGGACAATGAGGTAAAATCGTCTCAAATTTGTATATAGAATTGTAATGGTGTGTGTGTGTGTGTGTGTGTGTGTGTGTGTGTGTGTGTGTGTGTGTGTGTGTGTGTGTGTGTGTGTGTGTGTGTGTGTTTTCCTATGAAGCTGATGGTAATTATTTTTTTATTTTTAGGCAACGATTACCGGACCACCACGCGGCGCGGAGGAGGCTGCACTGGCAGATCAAGCAGCAGCAGCCGCCGCGCCACCACCGGCCGCGGAAGCCGCCGCACCGCCGCCGCCACACCACCACCGCGACCAGATGGCCCGGCAGAGGAGGGGGGAGCTGCAGGCCGCCGGCCCGGTACGGTTTGCGTTTGAACGCTCTTATAGGAGCGTTGAAACGCAAACCGTACCCCCGCCGCAGCCGGTACTTGTACCATCCTTCGGGACCAAACAGCGGCGCCTCGACCCAGAGGAGAGGTCCCGGAGGATGGTACAGGGCCTCTGTCTGTACTGCGGCTCCCCCAACCACCGTGTGGCCCACTACCCGGATGCGGTACACGTGTGAGTTTTTTTTTTTTTTTTTTTTTTTTTTTTTTAATTAAATTTCGAGTTAATAAGTTTAAGTTCAAGTTAAGTTTAAGTTCATTGAAAAAAAAAATAGAAAAAGTTTTATTGTGAAAAAAAGTTTTCGAGAGTTTTATGTAAAAGTAATATTTGAGTTTTATGTAAAAGTTTTATTGTGAAAAAAAATATTGGAAAGTTTTATGTGAAAGTTTTATTGTGATAAGTAAATAAAAAAAAGTTTGAAGAAAAAAAAGTTATTGTATTTATTGTAAAAATTGATTTTGATTTTGAAAATTAAAGTGGTTGAATGCAAATTTGCTTCAGAGTATATTTTTTCTCTTGGGTACAGGCCTGGATTTAATCTACACTTATAATCATTGTAGGATTAATGGTTCTTTTGAAATGTATATTTGTTGGGTTAAATATTACAAATGTTGTAGTTGAACTGGACCACTGAACCCTGCACACGAAATATTTTCAGTCAGGCACTGCAAGCTAGCCACTGGGGTCCTATCGGCCATTTTGTGCTCCCGCTCAGAGCCTGCTATACGGCTGAGTGGTCGGATGGGGTGGGAATCTAATCTTTGGAGATTCTAAGCATTCGGGAGATTTATACTCATAAAGTAAGTAAAAATGAAATGTATAAGTGTGTACAGCTCGTTGCACCTTGTTGTTTGTGTTGTGTGCATGTCGACATAGGGCATGTTCATGAACATATATTTAACTTATCACGCTCTTAATGCAACCTGGTCGGTGCTGATGTAGTGTTATCATAGCTCGCTGGCTAATGCTAACGGGGGGAAAAAAGGTAAACCGACGATTTACTGCCCTTTTTATAGCTAATTGTAATTACATGGTTTGTTTTTACTATAAGGGTATTTTATCGTTCATGACGACACACATGCATGATGTGCGCGTGTTTTAAATGGAACGTTTACAATTTCGCCATTTTCCCCTTTAATAATGCTTATGCAGGCGCGCATGCACACACACACACACACACACACACACACGTGCGCGTCCACGCTGATTGCGCATCTGCTTCACCTGTGAGCCAGCTGCTGCAACTAATTAGGCCTCTATATAATGCGAGTTTACAGTCGGCTCAGGTCTTTTGCCCATGCCACAGAGAGAGAGATGGAGAGAGGGAGAGAGATGGAGAGAGAGAGATCCGTAGAGCTGATGAAGGAGATCCAGAAGCAATTAAACGGTTTACGTCTCGAGTTCCACGCCATGGTCCGCACCAACCTAGAAACAAGGTGCACGGTGAGCAAGATATTGCGACATCTCAAAAATAAAGACTACGAGGAATCCGAGGACTTCGAGGAATCCGAGGACTTCGAGGAATCCGAGGAATCCGAGGACAATGAGGTAAAATCGTCTCAAATTTGTATATAGAATTGTAATGGTGTGTGTGTGTGTGTGTGTGTGTGTGTGTGTGTGTGTGTGTGTGTGTGTGTGTGTGTGTGTGTGTGTGTGTGTTTTCCTATGAAGCTGATGGTAATTATTTCTTTATTTTTAGGCAACGATGACCGGACCACCACACGGCGCGGAGGAGGCCGCACCGGCAGAGGAAGCAGCAGCAGCAGCAGCCGCACCACCACGCGGCGCGGAGGAGGCCGCACCGGCAGATCAAGCAGCAGCAGCCGCCGCGCCACCACCGGCCGCGGAAGCCGCCGCACCGCCACCGCCACCACCACCACCGCGACCAGATGGCCCGGCGGAGGAGGGGGAGCTGCAGGCCGCCGGCCCGGTACGGTTTGCGTTTGAACGCTCTTATAGGAGCGTTGAAACGCAAACCGTACCCCCGCCGTGGTACTTGTACCATCCTTCGGGACCAAACAGCGGCGCCTCGACCCAGAGGAGAGGTCCCGGAGGATGGTACAGGGCCTCTGTTTGTACTGCGGCTCCCCCAACCACCGTGTGGCCCACTGCCCGGATGCGGTACACGTGTGAGTTTTTTTTTTTTTTTTTTTTTTTTTTTTTTTAATTAAATTTCGAGGTTTTTTTTTTATAAGTTAATAAGTTTAAGTTCAAGTTAAGTTTAAGTTCATTGAGAAAAAGAAAAAGTTTTATTGTAAAAAAAAAGTTTGAGAGTTTTATGTAAAAAGTTTTATTGTGAAAAAAATATTTGAGTTTTATGTAAATTTTATTGTGAAAAAAAAATATTGGAAAGTTTTATGTGAAAGTTTTATTGTGAAAAAAAAAAAAGTTGAAGAAAAAAAAGTTATTGTATTTATTGTAAAAATTGATTTTGATTTTGAAAATTAAAGTGGTTGAATGCAAATTTGCTTCAGAGTATATTTTTTTTCTCTTGGGTACAGGCCTGGATTTAATCTACACTTATAATCATTGTAGGATTAATGGTTCTTTTGAAATGTATATTTGTTGGGTTAAATATTACAAATGTTGTAGTTGAACTGGACCACTGAACCCTGCACACGAAATATTTTCAGTCAGGCACTGCAAGCTAGCCACTGGGGTCCTATCGGCCATTTTGTGCTCCCGCTCAGAGCCTGCTATACGGCTGAGTGGTCGGATGGGGTGGGAATCTAATCTTTGGAGATTCTAAGCATTCGGGAGATTTATACTCATAAAGTAAGTAAAAATGAAATGTATAAATGTGTACAGCTCGTTGCACCTTGTTGTTTGTGTTGTGTGCATGTCGACATAGGGCATGTTTATGAACATATTTAACTTATCACGCTCTTAATGCAACCTGGTCGGTGCTGATGTAGTGTTATCATAGCTCGCGGGCTAATGCTAACGGGGAAAAAAAGGTAAACCGACGATTTACTGCCCTTTTTATAGCTAATTGTAATTACATGGTTTGTTTTTACTATAAGGGTATTTTATCGTTCATGTCGACACACACGCATGATGTGCGCGTGTTTTAAATGGAACGTTTACAATTTCGCCATTTTCCCCTTTAATAATGCTTATGCAGGCGCGCACGCACACACACACACACACACACACACACACACACACACACACACATACACACACACGTGCGCGTCCACGCTGATTGCGCATCTGCTTCACCTGTGAGCCAGCTGCTGCAACTAATTAGGCCTCTATATAATGCGAGTTTGCAGTCGGCTCAGGTCTTTTGCCCATGCCACAGAGAGAGAGAGCCAGAGAGAGAGAGAGAGATGGAGAGAGAGAGATCCGTAGAGCTGATGAAGGAGATCCAGAAGCAATTAAACGGTTTACGTCTCGAGTTCCACGCCATGGTCCGCACCAACCTAGAAACAAGGTGCGCGGTGAGCAAGATATTGCTACATCTCAAAAATAAAGACTACGAGGAATCCGAGGACTTCGAGGAATCCGAGGAATCCGAGGAATCCGAGGAATCCGAGGACAATGAGGTAAAATCGTCTCAAATTTGTATATAGAATTGTAATGGTGTGTGTGTGTGTGTGTGTGTGTGTGTGTGTGTGTGTGTGTGTGTGTGTGTGTGTGTGTGTGTGTGTGTGTGTGTGTTTTCCTATGAAGCTGATGGTAATTATTTTTTTTATTTTTAGGCAACGATTACCGGACCACCACACGGCGCGGAGGAGGCTGCACTGGCAGATCAAGCAGCAGCAGCCGCCGCGCCACCACCGGCCGCGGAAGCCGCCGCACCGCCGCCGCCACCACCACCACCGCGACCAGATGGCCCGGCAGAGGAGGGGAGCTGCAGGCCGCCGGCCCGGTACGGTTTCCGTTTGAACGCTCTTATAGGAGCGTTGAAACGCAAACCGTACCCCCGCCGCGGCCGGTACTTGTACCATCCTTCGGGACCAAACAGCGGCGCCTCGACCCAGAGGAGAGGTCCCGGAGGATAGTAGAGGGCCTCTGTCTGTACTGCGGCTCCCCCAACCACCGTGTGGCCCACTACCCGGATGCGGTACACGTGTGAGTTTTTTTTTTTTTTTTTTTTTTTTTAAATTAAATTTCGAGTTAATAAGTTTAAGTTCAAGTTAAGTTCATTGAAAAAAAAATAGAAAAAGTTTTATTGTGAAAAAAAGTTTTCGAGAGTTTTATGTAAAAGTAATATTTGAGTTTTATGTAAAAGTTTTATTGTGAAAAAAAATATTGGAAAGTTTTATGTGAAAGTTTTATTGTGATAAGTAAATAAAAAAAAGTTTGAAGAAAAAAAAGTTATTGTATTTATTGTAAAAATTGATTTTGATTTTGAAAATTAAAGTGGTTGAATGCAAATTTGCTTCAGAGTATATTTTTTTCTCTTGGGGTACAGGCCTGGATTTAATCTACACTTATAATCATTGTAGGATTAATGGTTCTTTTGAAATGTATATTTGTTGGGTTAAATATTACAAATGTTGTAGTTGAACTGGACCACTGAACCCTGCACACGAAATATTTTCAGTCAGGCACTGCAAGCTAGCCACTGGGGTCCTATCGGCCATTTTGTGCTCCCGCTCAGAGCCTGCTATACGGCTGAGTGGTCGGATGGGGTGGGAATCTAATCTTTGGAGATTCTAAGCATTCGGGAGATTTATACTCATAAAGTAAGTAAAAATGAAATGTATAAGTGTGTACAGCTCGTTGCACCTTGTTGTTTGTGTTGTGTGCATGTCGACATAGGGCATGTTTATGAACATATATTTAACTTATCACGCTCTTAATGCAACCTGGTCGGTGCTGACGTAGTGTTATCATAGCTCGCTGGCTAATGCTAACGGGGGGAAAAAAGGTAAACCGACGATTTACTGCCCTTTTTATAGCTAATTGTAATTACATGGTTTGTTTTTACTATAAGGGTATTTTATCGTTCATGACGACACACATGCATGATGTGCGCGTGTTTTAAATGGAACGTTTACAATTTCGCCATTTTCCCCTTTAATAATGCTTATGCAGGCGCGCGCGCATGCACACACACACACACACACACACACACACACACACACACACACACACACGTGCGCGTCCACGCTGATTGCGCATCTGCTTCACCTGTGAGCCAGCTGCTGCAACTAATTAGGCCTCTATATAATGCGAGTTTGCAGTCGGCTCAGGTCTTTTGCCCATGCCACAGAGAGAGAGATGAGAGAGAGAGAGAGAGATGGAGAGAGAGAGATCCGTAGAGCTGATGAAGGAGATCCAGAAGCAATTAAACGGTTTACGTCTCGAGTTCCACGCCATGGTCCGCACCAACCTAGAAACAAGGTGCGCGGTGAGCAAGATATTGCGACATCTCAAAAATAAAGACTACGAGGAATCCGAGGACTTCGAGGAATCCGAGGACTTCGAGGAATCCGAGGAATCCGAGGACAATGAGGTAAAATCGTCTCAAATTTGTATATAGAATTGTAATGGTGTGTGTGTGTGTGTGTGTGTGTGTGTGTGTGTGTGTGTGTGTGTGTGTGTGTGTGTGTGTGTGTGTGTTTTCCTATGAAGCTGATGGTAATTATTTCTTTATTTTTAGGCAACGATGACCGGACCACACGCGGCGCGGAGGAGGCCGCACCGGCAGAGGAAGCAGCAGCAGCAGCAGCCGCACCACCACGCGGCGCGGAGGAGGCCGCACCGGCAGATCAAGCAGCAGCAGCCGCCGCGCCACCACCGGCCGCGGAAGCCGCCGCACCGCCACCGCCACCACCACCACTGCGACCAGATGGCCCGGCGGAGGAGGGGGAGCTGCAGGCCGCCGGCCCGGTACGGTTTGCGTTTGAACGCTCTTATAGGAGCGTTGAAACGCAAACCGTACCCCCGCCGCGGCCGGTACTTGTACCATCCTTCGGGACCAAACAGCGGCGCCTCGACCCATAGGAGAGGTCCCGGAGGATGGTACAGGGCCTCTGTTTGTACTGCGGCTCCCCCAACCACCGTGTGGCCCAGTGCCCGGATGCGGTACACGTGTGAGTTTTTTTTTTTTTTTTTTTTTTTTAAATTAAATTTCGAGTTTTTTTTTTTTTATAAGTTAATAAGTTTAAGTTAAGTTTAAGTTCATTGAGAAAAAAAAAAAGGAAAAGTTTTATTGTAAAAAAAAAGTTTGAGTTTTATGTAAAGTTTTATTGTGAAAAAAATATTTGAGTTTTATGTAAAAGTTTTATTGTGAAAAAAAATATTGGAAAGTTTTATGTGAAAGTTTTATTGTGAAAAAAAAATAAAAAAAAAGTTGAAGAAAAAAAAGTTATTGTATTTATTGTAAAAATTGATTTTGATTTTGAAAATTAAAGTGGTTGAATGCAAATTTGCTTCAGAGTATATTTTTTTCTCTTGGGGTACAGGCCTGGATTTAATCTACACTTATAATCATTGTAGGATTAATGGTTCTTTTGAAATGTATATTTGTTGGGTTAAATATTACAAATGTTGTAGTTGAGCTTAATACTCTGAACCCTGCACTGGCAATCTTTTAGTCAGGCACTGCAAGCTAGCCACTGGGGTCCTATCGGCCATTTTGTGCTCCCGCTCAGAGCCTGCTATACGGCTGAGTGGTCGGATGGGGTGGGAATCTAATCTTTGGAGATTCTAAGCATTCGGGAGATTTATACTCCCATAAAGTAAGTAAAAATGAAATGTATAAATGTGTACAGCTCGTTGCACCTTGTTGTTTGTGTTGTGTGCATGTCGACATAGGGCATGTTTATGAACATATTTAACTTATCACGCTCTTAATGCAACCTGGTCGGTGCTGATGTAGTGTTATCATAGCTCGCGGGCTAATGCTAACGGGGGAAAAAAGGTAAACCGACGATTTACTGCCCTTTTTATAGCTAATTGTAATTACATGGTTTGTTTTTACTATAAGGGTATTTTATCGTTCATGTCGACACACACGCATGAGGTGCGCGTGTTTTAAATGGAACGTTTACAATTTCGCCATTTTCCCCTTTAATAATGCTTATGCAGGCGCGCATGCACACACACACACACACACACACACACACACACACACACACACACGTGCGCGTCCACGCTGATTGCGCATCTGCTTCACCTGTGAGCCAGCTGCTGCAACTAATTAGGCCTCTATATAATGCGAGTTTGCAGTCGGCTCAGGTCTTTTGCCCATGCCACAGAGAGAGAGAGCCAGAGAGAGAGAGAGAGATGGAGAGAGAGAGATCCGTAGAGCTGATGAAGGAGATCCAGAAGCAATTAAACGGTTTACGTCTCGAGTTCCACGCCATGGTCGGCACCAACCTAGAAACAAGGTGCGCGGTGAGCAAGATATTGCTACATCTCAAAAATAAAGACTACGAGGAATCCGAGGACTTCGAGGAATCCGAGGACTTCGAGGAATCCGAGGAATCCGAGGAATCCGAGGACAATGAGGTAAAATCGTCTCAAATTTGTATATAGAATTGTAATGGTGTGTGTGTGTGTGTGTGTGTGTGTGTGTGTGTGTGTGTGTGTGTGTGTGTGTGTGTGTGTGTGTGTGTGTGTGTGTGTTTTCCTATGAAGCTGATGGTAATTATTTTTTATTTTTAGGCAACGATTACCGGACCACCACGCGGCGCGGAGGAGGCTGCACTGGCAGATCAAGCAGCAGCAGCCGCCGCGCCACCACCGGCCGCGGAAGCCGCCGCACCGCCGCCGCCACCACCACCACCGCGACCAGATGGCCCGGCAGAGGAGGGGGAGCTGCAGGCCGCCGGCCCGGTACGGTTTGCGTTTGAACGCTCTTATAGGAGCGTTGAAACGCAAACCGTACCCCCGCCGCAGCCGGTACTTGTACCATCCTTCGGGACCAAACAGCGGCGCCTCGACCCAGAGGAGAGGTCCCGGAGGATGGTACAGGGCCTCTGTCTGTACTGCGGCTCCCCCAACCACCGTGTGGCCCACTACCCGGATGCGGTACACGTGTGAGTTTTTTTTTTTTTTTTTTTTTTTTTTTAATTAAATTTCGAGTTAATAAGTTTAAGTTCAAGTTAAGTTTAAGTTCATTGAAAAAAAAAATAGAAAAAGTTTTATTGTGAAAAAAAGTTTTCGAGAGTTTTATGTAAAAGTAATATTTGAGTTTTATGTAAAAGTTTTATTGTGAAAAAAAATATTGGAAAGTTTTATGTGAAAGTTTTATTGTGATAAGTAAATAAAAAAAAGTTTGAAGAAAAAAAAGTTATTGTATTTATTGTAAAAATTGATTTTGATTTTGAAAATTAAAGTGGTTGAATGCAAATTTGCTTCAGAGTATATATTTTTCTCTTGGGGTACAGGCCTGGATTTAATCTACACTTATAATCATTGTAGGATTAATGGTTCTTTTGAAATGTATATTTGTTGGGTTAAATATTACAAATGTTGTAGTTGAACTGGACCACTGAACCCTGCACACGAAATATTTTCAGTCAGGCACTGCAAGCTAGCCACTGGGGTCCTATCGGCCATTTTGTGCTCCCGCTCAGAGCCTGCTATACGGCTGAGTGGTCGGATGGGGTGGGAATCTAATCTTTGGAGATTCTAAGCATTCGGGAGATTTATACTCATAAAGTAAGTAAAAATGAAATGTATAAGTGTGTACAGCTCGTTGCACCTTGTTGTTTGTGTTGTGTGCATGTCGACATAGGGCATGTTCATGAACATATATTTAACTTATCACGCTCTTAATGCAACCTGGTCGGTGCTGATGTAGTGTTATCATAGCTCGCTGGCTAATGCTAACGGGGGGAAAAAAGGTAAACCGACGATTTACTGCCCTTTTTATAGCTAATTGTAATTACATGGTTTGTTTTTACTATAAGGGTATTTTATCGTTCATGACGACACACATGCATGATGTGCGCGTGTTTTAAATGGAACGTTTACAATTTCGCCATTTTCCCTTTAATAATGCTTATGCAGGCGCGCATGCACACACACACACACACACACACACACACGTGCGCGTCCACGCTGATTGCGCATCTGCTTCACCTGTGAGCCAGCTGCTGCAACTAATTAGGCCTCTATATAATGCGAGTTTACAGTCGGCTCAGGTCTTTTGCCCATGCCACAGAGAGAGAGATGGAGAGAGGGAGAGAGATGGAGAGAGAGAGATCCGTAGAGCTGATGAAGGAGATCCAGAAGCAATTAAACGGTTTACGTCTCGAGTTCCACGCCATGGTCCGCACCAACCTAGAAACAAGGTGCACGGTGAGCAAGATATTGCGACATCTCAAAAATAAAGACTACGAGGAATCCGAGGACTTCGAGGAATCCGAGGACTTCGAGGAATCCGAGGAATCCGAGGACAATGAGGTAAAATCGTCTCAAATTTGTATATAGAATTGTAATGGTGTGTGTGTGTGTGTGTGTGTGTGTGTGTGTGTGTGTGTGTGTGTGTGTGTGTGTGTGTGTGTGTGTGTGTTTTCCTATGAAGCTGATGGTAATTATTTCTTTATTTTTAGGCAACGATGACCGGACCACCACACGGCGCGGAGGAGGCCGCACCGGCAGAGGAAGCAGCAGCAGCAGCAGCCGCACCACCACGCGGCGCGGAGGAGGCCGCACCGGCAGATCAAGCAGCAGCAGCCGCCGCGCCACCACCGGCCGCGGAAGCCGCCGCACCGCCACCGCCACCACCACCACCGCGACCAGATGGCCCGGCGGAGGAGGGGGAGCTGCAGGCCGCCGGCCCGGTACGGTTTGCGTTTGAACGCTCTTATAGGAGCGTTGAAACGCAAACCGTACCCCCGCCGTGGTACTTGTACCATCCTTCGGGACCAAACAGCGGCGCCTCGACCCAGAGGAGAGGTCCCGGAGGATGGTACAGGGCCTCTGTTTGTACTGCGGCTCCCCCAACCACCGTGTGGCCCACTGCCCGGATGCGGTACACGTGTGAGTTTTTTTTTTTTTTTTTTTTTTTTTTCCTTTTTAATTAAATTTCGAGGTTTTTTTTATAAGTTAATAAGTTTAAGTTCAAGTTAAGTTTAAGTTCATTGAGAAAAAGAAAAAGTTTTATTGTAAAAAAAAAGTTTGAGAGTTTTATGTAAAAAGTTTTATTGTGAAAAAAATATTTGAGTTTTATGTAAATTTTATTGTGAAAAAAAAATATTGGAAAGTTTTATGTGAAAGTTTTATTGTGAAAAAAAAAAAAGTTGAAGAAAAAAAAGTTATTGTATTTATTGTAAAAATTGATTTTGATTTTGAAAATTAAAGTGGTTGAATGCAAATTTGCTTCAGAGTATATTTTTTTTCTCTTGGGGTACAGGCCTGGATTTAATCTACACTTATAATCATTGTAGGATTAATGGTTCTTTTGAAATGTATATTTGTTGGGTTAAATATTACAAATGTTGTAGTTGAACTGGACCACTGAACCCTGCACACGAAATATTTTCAGTCAGGCACTGCAAGCTAGCCACTGGGGTCCTATCGGCCATTTTGTGCTCCCGCTCAGAGCCTGCTATACGGCTGAGTGGTCGGATGGGGTGGGAATCTAATCTTTGGAGATTCTAAGCATTCGGGAGATTTATACTCATAAAGTAAGTAAAAATGAAATGTATAAATGTGTACAGCTCGTTGCACCTTGTTGTTTGTGTTGTGTGCATGTCGACATAGGGCATGTTTATGAACATATTTAACTTATCACGCTCTTAATGCAACCTGGTCGGTGCTGATGTAGTGTTATCATAGCTCGCGGGCTAATGCTAACGGGGGAAAAAAAGGTAAACCGACGATTTACTGCCCTTTTTATAGCTAATTGTAATTACATGGTTTGTTTTTACTATAAGGGTATTTTATCGTTCATGTCGACACACACGCATGATGTGCGCGTGTTTTAAATGGAACGTTTACAATTTCGCCATTTTCCCCTTTAATAATGCTTATGCAGGCGCGCACGCACACACACACACACACACACACACACACACACACACACACACATACACACACACGTGCGCGTCCACGCTGATTGCGCATCTGCTTCACCTGTGAGCCAGCTGCTGCAACTAATTAGGCCTCTATATAATGCGAGTTTGCAGTCGGCTCAGGTCTTTTGCCCATGCCACAGAGAGAGAGAGCCAGAGAGAGAGAGAGAGATGGAGAGAGAGAGATCCGTAGAGCTGATGAAGGAGATCCAGAAGCAATTAAACGGTTTACGTCTCGAGTTCCACGCCATGGTCCGCACCAACCTAGAAACAAGGTGCGCGGTGAGCAAGATATTGCTACATCTCAAAAATAAAGACTACGAGGAATCCGAGGACTTCGAGGAATCCGAGGAATCCGAGGAATCCGAGGAATCCGAGGACAATGAGGTAAAATCGTCTCAAATTTGTATATAGAATTGTAATGGTGTGTGTGTGTGTGTGTGTGTGTGTGTGTGTGTGTGTGTGTGTGTGTGTGTGTGTGTGTGTGTGTGTGTGTGTGTTTTCCTATGAAGCTGATGGTAATTATTTTTTTTATTTTTAGGCAACGATTACCGGACCACCACGCGGCGCGGAGGAGGCTGCACTGGCAGATCAAGCAGCAGCAGCCGCCGCGCCACCACCGGCCGCGGAAGCCGCCGCACCGCCGCCGCCACCACCACCACCGCGACCAGATGGCCCGGCAGAGGAGGGGGAGCTGCAGGCCGCCGGCCCGGTACGGTTTCCGTTTGAACGCTCTTATAGGAGCGTTGAAACGCAAACCGTACCCCCGCCGCGGCCGGTACTTGTACCATCCTTCGGGACCAAACAGCGGCGCCTCGACCCAGAGGAGAGGTCCCGGAGGATAGTAGAGGGCCTCTGTCTGTACTGCGGCTCCCCCAACCACCGTGTGGCCCACTACCCGGATGCGGTACACGTGTGAGTTTTTTTTTTTTTTTTTCTTTTTTTAATTAAATTTCGAGTTAATAAGTTTAAGTTCAAGTTAAGTTCATTGAAAAAAAAATAGAAAAAGTTTTATTGTGAAAAAAAGTTTTCGAGAGTTTTATGTAAAAGTAATATTTGAGTTTTATGTAAAAGTTTTATTGTGAAAAAAAATATTGGAAAGTTTTATGTGAAAGTTTTATTGTGATAAGTAAATAAAAAAAAGTTTGAAGAAAAAAAAGTTATTGTATTTATTGTAAAAATTGATTTTGATTTTGAAAATTAAAGTGGTTGAATGCAAATTTGCTTCAGAGTATATTTTTTTCTCTTGGGGTACAGGCCTGGATTTAATCTACACTTATAATCATTGTAGGATTAATGGTTCTTTTGAAATGTATATTTGTTGGGTTAAATATTACAAATGTTGTAGTTGAACTGGACCACTGAACCCTGCACACGAAATATTTTCAGTCAGGCACTGCAAGCTAGCCACTGGGGTCCTATCGGCCATTTTGTGCTCCCGCTCAGAGCCTGCTATACGGCTGAGTGGTCGGATGGGGTGGGAATCTAATCTTTGGAGATTCTAAGCATTCGGGAGATTTATACTCATAAAGTAAGTAAAAATGAAATGTATAAGTGTGTACAGCTCGTTGCACCTTGTTGTTTGTGTTGTGTGCATGTCGACATAGGGCATGTTTATGAACATATATTTAACTTATCACGCTCTTAATGCAACCTGGTCGGTGCTGACGTAGTGTTATCATAGCTCGCTGGCTAATGCTAACGGGGGGAAAAAAGGTAAACCGACGATTTACTGCCCTTTTTATAGCTAATTGTAATTACATGGTTTGTTTTTACTATAAGGGTATTTTATCGTTCATGACGACACACATGCATGATGTGCGCGTGTTTTAAATGGAACGTTTACAATTTCGCCATTTTCCCCTTTAATAATGCTTATGCAGGCGCGCGCGCATGCACACACACACACACACACACACACACACACACACACACACACACACACGTGCGCGTCCACGCTGATTGCGCATCTGCTTCACCTGTGAGCCAGCTGCTGCAACTAATTAGGCCTCTATATAATGCGAGTTTGCAGTCGGCTCAGGTCTTTTGCCCATGCCACAGAGAGAGAGATGGAGAGAGAGAGAGAGATGGAGAGAGAGAGATCCGTAGAGCTGATGAAGGAGATCCAGAAGCAATTAAACGGTTTACGTCTCGAGTTCCACGCCATGGTCCGCACCAACCTAGAAACAAGGTGCGCGGTGAGCAAGATATTGCGACATCTCAAAAATAAAGACTACGAGGAATCCGAGGACTTCGAGGAATCCGAGGACTTCGAGGAATCCGAGGAATCCGAGGACAATGAGGTAAAATCGTCTCAAATTTGTATATAGAATTGTAATGGTGTGTGTGTGTGTGTGTGTGTGTGTGTGTGTGTGTGTGTGTGTGTGTGTGTGTGTGTGTGTGTGTGTGTTTTCCTATGAAGCTGATGGTAATTATTTCTTTATTTTTAGGCAACGATGACCGGACCACCACGCGGCGCGGAGGAGGCCGCACCGGCAGAGGAAGCAGCAGCAGCAGCAGCCGCACCACCACGCGGCGCGGAGGAGGCCGCACCGGCAGATCAAGCAGCAGCAGCCGCCGCGCCACCACCGGCCGCGGAAGCCGCCGCACCGCCACCGCCACCACCACCACTGCGACCAGATGGCCCGGCGGAGGAGGGGGAGCTGCAGGCCGCCGGCCCGGTACGGTTTGCGTTTGAACGCTCTTATAGGAGCGTTGAAACGCAAACCGTACCCCCGCCGCGGCCGGTACTTGTACCATCCTTCGGGACCAAACAGCGGCGCCTCGACCCATAGGAGAGGTCCCGGAGGATGGTACAGGGCCTCTGTTTGTACTGCGGCTCCCCCAACCACCGTGTGGCCCAGTGCCCGGATGCGGTACACGTGTGAGTTTTATTTTTTTTATTTTTTTTTTAAATTAAATTTCGAGTTTTTTTTTTTTTTATAAGTTAATAAGTTTAAGTTAAGTTTAAGTTCATTGAGAAAAAAAATATTTAGGAAAAGTTTTATTGTAAAAAAAAAAAGTTTTCGAGAGTTTTATGAAAGTTTTATTGTGAAAAAAATATTTGAGTTTTATGTAAAAGTTTTATTGTGAAAAAAAATATTGGAAAGTTTTATGTGAGAGTTTTATTGTGAAAAAAAAAATAAAAAAAAGTTTGAAGAAAAAAAAAAGTTATTGTATTTATTGTAAAAATTGATTTTGATTTTGAAAATTAAAGTGGTTGAATGCAAATTTGCTTCTGAGTATATTTTTTTCTCTTGGGGTACAGGCCTGTATTTAATCTACACTGTACCATATCCTGCAACATCAAAATAAACCTCTTAAATGCACTCATTGAGAGGACCTGGGTTTCTGATCACAGTACCACACGTTGGAAAGAGCTTAATACTCCTTTTCCCTCACTGGCATCTTTTAGTTTTTTCGGTTGCCTTACGAAGACCATAACTGGAGCCCTGGTACAAGGTTTCTTTGACTATGCCTGCACCTCTTGGTACCACGTACAGCACCTCGAAGACCTTGAAAACAAGGCTACAGACCTCACAAAACAAACTGGTCAGGCTGTTATTGGCATTTACGCCCCGAACCCACCTCACACCCCTGCCCACTTTATGCCCCCATATACAGTACATACAGTATATATATATATATATATATATATATATAGCTTTTTGGAATGCTGGTGTGTTACATGATACTTATTTCTCGCATTTTAAAAGATTCTAGGGCCCCCATAGCTAAATGCGCCTTAGGCCCCCAAATTGCTAAGACCGCCACTGATATAGTGTCCTTATCGCAAACGCACTTTTAGGAGCAATTAGACATCTCGACAGAAGACGTTGCCAATATATTACATGGCAAAGTCACCTTGGACCTGATGGGTGAATCTGGCAGGGGTGGATGTAACATGTCCTATTTGGCGGGGCAAGAGAACATGTTGGAGAGGCAAGAGAAAATGGTATGGGGGCGGCTTCATTGCCCGTGGTGCGAAGCGACACGGGCGATGAAGCCGCCCCGAAGTCGCACCCGTACCATTTTCGGTTACAGGACTTTTAGTCAAAGCATCAAAATCAGTTATTGTTGAAGTTGCAACAGACACACAGCAACCATGAAGCTAAAGGTCTGACTCCGAGTTTTCTGTTTTCAATGATGAAATGCTGCTAGTGGTGCCAAAATTGTAGTAGCAGTAGTAGTGTTTCAAATCATTTAAATATAAGCACAATTTGAAATATCTTGGGTTGTTTTGCATGGCATTGTGCATTGTGTTTGGGGGGGCAGACTGGGTATTTAGGGGGACATTGCCCCCATGCCCATGCCTAGATCCGCCCCTGGAATCTAGATACATTCTCTCTCCCTGTGTGTGTGTGTGTGTGTGTGTGCGTGCGTGCGTGCGTGCGTGCGTGCGTGCGTGCGTGCGTGCACGCGTGTGTGTGTGTGTGTGTGTGTGCATGTGTGTGTGTGCATGTGTGTGTGTGCATGTGTGCATGTGTGCGTGTGTGTGTGTGTGTGTGTGTGTGTGTGTGTGTGTGTGTGTGTGTGTGTGTGTGTGTGTGTGTGTGTGTGTGTGTGTGAGAGAGAGAGCAAGAAAGAGCAGACACATATGGAAACATTGTTTCAGGGTGTAAATATAAAGATCTGTATACCAGCTCAAAAGTATAATGACTTTATTGTACTTGAATCCCATCATTCTAGACAACATATCCTGACCTTTTCAACAGACAATATGATCAGATCTCATGTTTGATGCATAAACCTGAAAAACAAGGTTACAAACCACACCATGTAAAATTATGAAATGGTGGAATTCCCCTTTAATAATGCTTATGCAGGCGCGCATGCACACACACACACACACACACACACACACACACACACACACACACACACACACACACACACACACACACGTGCGCGTCCACGCTGATTGCGCATCTGCTTCACCTGTGAGCCAGCTGCTGCAACTAATTAGGCCTCTATATAATGCGAGTTTGCAGTCGGCTCAGGTCTTTTGCCCATGCCACAGAGAGAGAGAGAGCCAGAGAGAGAGAGAGAGATGGAGAGAGAGAGATCCGAAGAGCTGATGAAGGAGATCCTGAAGCAATTAAAAGGTTTACGTCTCGAGTTTAACGCCATGGTCCGCACCAACCTAGAAACAACGTGCGCGGTGAACAAGATATTGCGACATCTCAAAAATGATTACGAGCTAGAATCCGAGGACTTCGAAGAATCCGAGGACTTCTCCGAGGAATCCGAGGAATCCGAGGACAATGAGGTAATCGTCTCAAATTTGTATATAGAATTGTAATTGTGTGTGTGTGTGTGTGTGTGTGTTGTGTGTGTGTGTGTGTGTGTGTGTGTGTGTGTGTGTGTGTGTGTGTGTGTGTGTGTGTGTGTTTTCCTATGAAGCTGATGGTAATTATTTTTTTATTTAGGCAACGATGACCGGACCACCACGCGGCGCGGAGGAGGCCGCACCGGCAGAGGTAGCAGCAGCAGCAGCAGCAGCAGCCGCACCACCACGCGGCGCGGAGGAGGCCGCACCGGCAGATCAAGCAGCAGCAGCCGCCGCACCGCCGCCGCCACCACCACCACCGCGACCAGATGGCCCGGGGGAGGAGGGGGAGCTGCAGGCCGCCGGCCCGGGACCAGGGGTGTAGTGGAGGGGGGGCGCGGGGGGATGGCGTCCCCTCACCTCTCACATCTAACATATGTTTAGGGACAAAAGTAGGCCTAGGTTTTTTTGTCTTGTCATTTACTTTTATGGATACAATTAGGCATTGTAAAGAATCCTTCTCAATATGCTATACTTACTACAAATGCCAGTGTGCATGCAAGTGTGCATCCACTTATTTTCAATATTTTACATTAAGACACTTTAGATAGGCTATGTTGTGTGGATATGATAAAAAAAAAAGTTCCCCCCATTCTCCTAGAAATGACATCATCTTGATGACATCATCAAGATGTGTTTCACCATGTTAATAAGTTTCCTTTTTTCTGAGAGCGTACAAATGGAACCAAATGGACCCGCTAGGGTCCATTTGGTTCACATTTGTACGCTCTCAGAAAAAAAAAAAAATGGGTGGAATTCCCCTTTAAGAGGCGTCCCCCGACTTCTAAAAGTACCACTACAACACTGCCCGGGACGGTTTGCGTTTCAACGCTCTTATAGGAGCGTTGAAACGCAAACCGTACCCCCGCCGCGGCCGGTACTTGTACCATCCTTCGGGACCAGACAGAGGCGCCTCGACCCAGAGGAGAGGTCCCGGAGGATGGTACAGGGCCTCTGCTTGTACTGCGGCTCCCCCGACCACCGTGTGGCCCAGTGCCCGGAGGTACACTGGGCACTGGTACACTCGAGTTTTTTTTTATAAGTTAATAAGTTTAAGTTCAAGTTAAGTTTAAGTTCATTGAGAAAAAAATATGTAGGAAAAGTTTTATTGTAAAAAAAAAAAAAAGTTTTCGAGAGTTTTATAAGTTTTATTGTGAAAAAAATGTTTGAGTTTTATGTAAACGTTTTAATAAGTTTTATGTGAGTTTTTAAAAAAAAAAAAAAAAAAAAAAAAAGTTCATTGAGAAATATTTAGGAAAAGTTTTATTGTAAAAAAAAAAAGTTTTCGAGAGTTTTATAAGTTTTATTGTGAAAAAAATGTTTGAGTTTTATGTAAAAGTTTTAATAAGTTTTATGTGAGTTTTTTTGTGAAAAAAAAATAAAAAAAAAGTTTGAAGAAAAAAAAAGTTATTGTATTTATTGTAAAAATTGATTTTGATTTTGAAAATTAAAGTGGTTGAATGCAAATTTGCTTCTGAGTATATATTTTTCTCTTGGGGTACAGGCCTGGATTTAATCTACACTTATAATCATTGTAGGATTAATGGTTCTTTTGAAATGTATATTTGTTGGGTTAAATATTACAAATGTTGTAGTTGAACTGGACCACTGAACCCTGCACACGAAATATTTTCAGTCAGGCACTGCAAGCTAGCCACTGGGGTCCTATCGGCCATTTTGTGCTCCCGCTCAGAGCCTGCTATACGGCTGAGTGGTCGGATGTTTTTTTGGATGGTAATCTTTGGAGATTCTAAGCATTCGGGAGATTAAAGTAAGTAAAAATGAAATGTATAAATATGTACAGCTCGTTGCACCTTGTTGTTTGTGTTGTGTGCATGTCGACATAGGGCATGTTTATGAACATATATTTAACTTATCACGCTCTTAATGCAACCTGGTCGGTGCTGATGTAGTGTTATCATAGCTCGCGGGCTAATGCTAACGGGGGGAAAAAAGGTAAACCGACGATTTACTGCCCTTTTTATAGCTAATTGTAATTACATGGTTTGTTTTTACTAGGGTATTTTAAGGGTACAAGGGTATTTTATCGTTCATGTCGACACACACGCATAATGTGCGCGTGTTTTAAATGGAACGTTTACAATTTCGCGCCCAAAGTTGCTAATGGCTAATGCTAACGCTAGCGTCAGCCATTTTAGGAGATCTATAAGCCTTCAAGACCAGGCGTCACTGCTGGCTGTGGATTTGTAATGTTGTGCAAAACTGATTGCGTGCCCAAAATGGCTAATGGTATGCTATTGTCACAATTATTTTTGTGGGATTCCGTTTCATTAACGCTGGCATAGCACTATAAGCGCATTTGAGCAGATCTGTCTTTAAGCTTATAAAGCGCCATTCTTTGCTGTGTTGTGCAAACCGTGTATCAGAGAAATCTCGTGTCATAGTTGCAACATTGAGGGGTCAGAAACTGAGCGCTCGAGCGCTGCTGTTCGTGCAGTTAGCGTTTCTATCTTTACATAGACCTATTGAAAATGGGGACAACGAATAGGGACAACCGGAGCTTCCAAAACATGGTGCTGCCGTCTTAAATACGCGTTTTCTTTGTGTACGGGTTAAAATGTTAAGGTCCCGGGTTGAGTTTTTTGTTGTTGTGATTCTGTCGATACCATTCCCGTTTGCATTGGTTACTGCTATAGGGGTTTAATCCACTGTTTTTGGACGGCTGCTGCGCAAAGATGCCAACCATTACGCATTTTGCGTATCGGCTACGCATTTTGACCTCTGACTACGCTGCTACGATTAATCACTGCAGCTAGAATACGCAAAGAGCGCAAACCCTCTGTTTTTCCCATGTAGTAGTAGGCGTTGTTGGCGTACGCCAACTCCGTTCACCTCATGGGGCCAGTCCATCTACATAAACGTCTGTTGGATAGTGACATGAATAGTGACGCCCGGAAGTTACTGAATGCATATTGGCTCGCGCGAGTACGTGGACCACGTGACCAGGCTGTTTTCTGACCCCTCGATGTCGCAACTCTTCTGCTAGATGGCTCTGCCTTAGACCTTGGTTTCTAGCGACGTGATTGGTCTGCGTCCCCATCGGAAGGGAGGCTTAGCTTAGATAGCACCCAGCTAACAGTGCAGTCGCGTCGGCCGCGGCTCACGGTGATTCGTAGTGCTAATCGCCTGAGTTGTCTCCTATTAAAATATTATTTTACTATATGGCTCTGGCTCGAGCCTCCAGTGGGGTCGTTCATGTTGTCTCGTTATGGCGGCCGCAGCCTCGTGCTGCTCGGCTCCGCTCCGAGGACGAGGAGGTGCTCGAGCATGTTTTTTCCCCCGTGCCTGTGGCCGCCGCTGGTCCCGCGTCGGTCGGTCACACGGCGGCGGACCGCGTGAGGGAGAGGCTCGAGGAGACTAGGGCCCACTATTTATTCAGTATTTGAGCCACGGACGACCATTAGAGGAGATTTTTTTAGCCCCACAGACCCCAAAAACTAAAGATTTCTTATGCTTTTGTCCACAATAACAGACTGGATTTAGGAAACAAAACAGGCCAACCTACAGATTAAAAAGGACAATTAATGTTCCAGTTTTGTAGACTTGGGCTAATTCAGATGATGAATAGGCTACTTTAACTCTTTGAAAGTGTAAACATGAAACCAAATGGACCCGCAAGGGTCCATTTGGTTTCATATTTAGACAAATATTCATTTCTGTACATCTAATCATAGGGGAGGTGGAAGGGGAAAGAAATAGGCCTAATGGTGGTGGTGGTGGGGGCCAGTTCTTACAACAACTCCAGTCACGTTATGAATGAATGTTTTTTTATAAACAAGAGATGAGATGAGAGTTACAGTACAAGTCAAGTACACACTGCAACAAAACTGATAAGTGCATGGAGAATTAAGAATGCACTGGTTTAGTTAAGAATACACTTTACAATAGTGACCAACTGATGAATTGAACAGTTGTGCACTGCAACTCAAAGAATCTTAAT
Organism: Benthosema pterotum; assembly: GCA_039105355.1. Lineage (NCBI taxonomy): Eukaryota > Metazoa > Chordata > Actinopteri > Myctophiformes > Myctophidae > Benthosema > Benthosema pterotum. The sequence continues at coordinate 39,858,704 of CM076987.1, forward strand.
CCTTATGAAATCAATTGATGCACTGCTGCAATACATTTCAGATATACAGTTGGACCGCATTCCATGAACACTACTATATTATATACCAGGGGTTTTCAACAGGTGGTCCGGGGACCACCAGTGGTCCTTGAGATGGTTCCAGGTGGTCTCCAGGCTAAATGATGGAAGGTTGGGTAACCAGATGTAACTCTTGAGAGTGTAAACCAAATGGACCCTGGTGGGTTCATTTGGTTTCATTTTGACACTCTCAAGAGTTAAAATATTCATCATCTGAATTAGCACCACTTAATTAAGAAGTTTACACTGTTGTTGGCAAAATACAGCCTGTAATTGTGGATAAAATCAAAAGAATTCTTTAATTTTAGGTCTTTGGTGTAAAAAAGGTTGAATGGTTTTCACCATTTATCCGCCAATCGATTACATTTTCACACCAAAGACCTAAAAATAGTTAGTTTCTGCTTATTTTTAATGCAAGAATATAATCAATCTGAACAATTAGGCAATGCCATTTCATTTGGCACATTTCACCCACAAATACAGGTTATTTAGAGTCCAGGCAGGACTTAGTTGACAGACACCATTGAGTA
>CM076987.1:39859790-39862290 GCA_039105355.1 Benthosema pterotum
ACATTCAGCGCTGCACAGGGGCGGATTGGCACATATTTTCCCACTGGGACAATTTTGCCTTTGCCAGGCCACCCTGGGGGGGAAGGGGGACAGCTGGTTAACCAGATGTAACTCTTTGAGAGTGCAAAAATGAAACCAAATGGACCCTTGCGGGTCCATTTGGTTTCATTTTTACACCCTCAAGACTTAAAATATTCATCATGTGAATTAGCTCAACTTAGTCTACACAACTAGAGAATGTAGAACTTAGATTAATGGTTATTTTGATCTGTATGTTCCAGGCGAGCATCTAGCACATTCTAGTGCATTTTGGAAGTGCCACTAGTGCATTTTGGATCTTGGCAGTTGGCAACACTGCCTCCAGCAGCGTGAGGCAGTGCCCTGGCGCACAGGAGTGAACGGGAATATGGCAACTCTCCTACTTGAAGGCTCTTTTCTTTTTTTGAAGGATAGAAACACTAGTTTGCCTGGCCTGGGCCTGGCGCCCTGGACTGCCCTGGAAAAAAAACCTGTCCAGGCCACTAGGTGGCGCAGGCCACCGGGAAAACTCCCTGTACTCCAGATGGCCAATCCGCCCCTGGCGCTGCAGCGTGGTGTGGTTCGCCGCGAAGGGAAGAGAAAGGCGTCGGCGGCGACAAGATTCAGAGGTACAGACAGACAACACTGTGTGTGTGTGTGCCGTCCGGAATTGGCACCAAACCATGGCTGCATATATACGCAGTACACTAAGTTATTCTGTTTTATAAGCCTGTTTAAAGTCTGGAGGAAACAGCAACGGTCGTGTTCTACTTCTTTATGTGTCACAAGAAAAAAAAAAAGAACATCCATTTAATAGTGTTTTCCATTAAGACAGATTGGGTCTAACTAACTGACTGGCAGCTTGTCCTCTTTGACAGTCTGGGTTGGCATATAGGGTTGAAGACAGAGTTTAACACCTGGCAAAGGCTCTGGACCACAAGATTCACTACACTACCATAATATCCTGTCCAAATCCTTAATGTCAACCAAGTCCACTCCTAGTGTTGGACCATTTGGTTCCATTTGTACTCTCTCAGAAAAAAAGGAAACTCGTTAAAATGGTGAAACACATCTTGATGATGTCACCAAGATGTATTTCACCATGCTAATGATTTTCTTCAGACCTCCATTTCTAGGAAACGCAGAATGGGGGAACTTTTTTTTTTACCATGTCCACACAACATCTCTAAGGTATATTAATGACATAGTAAAATATTGCATGTGCATTTGCATGCACCTGCGCAAAACACACACAGACACGCTAAAACAAGTATAGCATATTGAGAAAGATTGTTTACAATGCCTAATCGTATCCATACAAGTAAATGACAAGACAAAAAACATAGGCCTACTTTTGCCCCAAAAATATTTTAGATGTTTGAAGTGGAGGGAGGCCGTCCCCCCGCGCCACTCCACTACACCCTGTACCACTGCCAACAAATCATGTGCAACCCAGATATCGGCACAAACAAGAGACCTAATTATTTTCGCTACTATGCCACCAAGAATGTGAAATGCCCTACCAAGGCATGCAAACCCCTTGACTCCTTCAAAACCACCCTTAAAGAGCACCTGCAGTATAACAGCAGTCCGTAACGCGCCACCGTAAAAAAACATTCATCCATGCATCTGGGGAGGAACATTCATCAAAACTAGCAGATCTACAAGCTCACACAGCTTGTATTGCATTGAAATGCATTGCACAGAAAGGAAAGGGGAAAAAAATGTCCTCCTCACCCAACCTTGAAGTCTGGAGTCTTCATCAGCTGACAGCTAGTTCCAATTCAATTGTTTGCTCAAGCTTCAGAAAATGGCTGACCAAACATTCCACTCCTCTCACAAAGGAAAAGTTCTTTGGTTCAACTAAATTCAAGTTCAGTTCTGGATTATCTTCGCATGTGGTTTAGAAAGATTAGGTTTGTCCAACAATGACAGCAGCAACAAACTTCAGCAGCCTCTTGGAACCCTTTGGGCTCAGCGCCTCACTTCCTGCTGCTTTTATAGCTTCCTGTTGTGGAACTGGAACTATTCCTCACAGCTCCCCCTAGGGCACGGCTCTAGAACACAGCCCTAGTGGCTCCATGGATGTAGCATTATTACATACACACTGGTTGTGATCCACACCAAAATAATATACTTGGCCATGTCAAAAAAGCCCAGCAGTTATCAGAGGTGGAGCTTTCAATCTGAACCACCCATTTTCAAAGGTTTACTCAGTTTACCATGTCATTAATGTACCTTAGAGATGTTGTGTGGACTAGAAATGGAGTTCTGTAAAACTCCTTTATTTTTTTTTTTTTAGAAACTCCATTTCTGAAGAAAGGTTGTGTTTCACCATGTTAATGATTTTTCTTTGAGGACCTTTTTTCTGAGAGTGTGCAAATGGAACCAAATGGACCCGCCAGGGTCCATTTGGTTCACATTTGCACACTCTCAGGAAAAAAAAATAATAATAAAATGCGGCTCCAGACAGATTTTGAAT
>CM076987.1:39867290-39872290 GCA_039105355.1 Benthosema pterotum
GAGCAGCAGGCTCATATAGTGTAGCTACTTTTGGGGGCCCCTAGTGCACCAGGCTGGAACTACAGGATGAATTTCAAATCACTTACCCTACCTTTAAACCACAGCATCTGTCTACAGTATATTCTGAGTTCACAATGCATCCTATGAGGTCGAAGATGTGCTATTTTTCTTTTGTTTTAATCTACCACAAAAGACATATAAGTTTTACAGTCAGAGAGTAAAAGTGAAAAAAAGAAAAATCAGAGTACTTTGTCCAGCACTGATTTTAGCATCTTTCTGCCTGCAATGACTCTGTTTCCAACATCACTTCATCTTTGCTAATAAAAATATAGGGGGGTGATTCATGCACGCTGCTATACCTTTTAGCTTGCACTCTTGTTTGTATGTGTGTGTGTGTGTGCGTGCGTGCGTGCATGTGCGCGCGTGCGTGTGTGTGTGTGTGTGTGTGTGTGTGTGTGTGTGTGTGTGTGTGTGTGTGTGTGTGTGTGTGTGTTGTGTGTGTGTGTGTGTGTGTGTGTGTGCACGCTGCCTGGCGGGGTGTGACAGCACTGAGGAGTCACCAAAGAGGTAAATGATGATAGGCCATCCATCATGTGTTATGGACTCTGCATGGGGCTGCTGCAGGACCCGATCTAGGCATGGGCATTTAGGGGGGGCAGTCTGTAAAACAACCCAAGATATTTCAAATTTCAGTGCTTATATTTAAAATTATCTGATGTTATTATTGATGCTTTACTTGACTAATAAAAGTCTTGTAACCCAAAATAGTATGGGTGCGGCATCAAAATGGTATGGGTCCAGCCCGTGGCACGAAGCGATGAAGCAACCCCCCCATACCATTCCCCCCTCCCAATTGTGAAATGTTACATCCGCCCCTGCGCTGCTGCTGCTGCTGCTGCTGCTGCTGCTGCTGTGTGGAGAGTGGACTGCACTGCGCTGCACCACCACCAACGCTGCACCGTGTTAGTGCAGCACACGCACAACATGCTGTCCCTCCATGTAGTATAACGCCTGGCGGGGGGGGGGGGGGGGGGGCTCACCGCAGTTTCTGCAACACTTGGAAAGATGCTGGAAAGTTTTAGCACTGTAGCACACGTAGACATCAAAGAAAGGGGTGATTCACTCCCTGTGACTCTCCCCTGTCTGTAAAACAACTACCACATTTTCCGGACTATAAGGCCGGGGCACATAAAAGCCTTTAATTTTCTTTAAAAAAAAAAAAAAAAAAAAAAAAATCCAGTGTACCTTATGTATGGATCATTTGACTGATGTAGCTTCTTTGACTGCAGTAGCTTCTATTCTACAGTATGTTGACTGCAGTAGCTTCTATTCTATGGTGACTGCAGTAGCTTCTATTCTACAGTATGTTGACTGCAGTAGCTTCTATTCTACAGTATGTTTACTGCAGTAGCTTCTATTCTATGTTGACTGCAGTAGCTTCTATTCTATGTTGACTGCAGTAGCTTCTATTCTATGTTGACTGCAGTAGCTTCTATTCTATGGTGACTGCAGTAGCTTCTATTCTATGGTGACTGCAGTAGCTTCTATTCTTTGTTGACTGTAGTAGCTTATTAGCTTATATTCTATGTTGACTGTATAGTAGCTTCTATTCTCTGCGCCTTATAATCCGGTGTGCCTTATGGTGCCGGAAAATACGGTATACCGTTTCCAAACTAAGAACACAGCATTGTGGTTTTAGAGGTAATAGAGAAAAACACTGTGTTTGTAAACAGATTTGTTTTAAACCAGAATCTATAACTCCACCTCCACCTCCACTCTATTGGCTCTTTATGAATCTGCTGGAGACTGCTGTGCTGTGATTGGATAAAGAGACTCCTTTCTTATGTAGTAGCATTGTTTGCAATATCAGCTGGCTTCATGTCTGTCTGTCTGTCTGTCTGTCTGTCTGTCTGTCTGTCTGTCTGTCTGTCTGTCTGTCTGTCTGTCTGTCTGTCTGTCTGTCTGTCTGTCCCTCTCTCAACAATACCGCTCGCAGCTAAATATTTCTCTGCTTTTTTGCCGTTCTTTCTCTTTTCTTTCTTTGTCTCTGAGTCAGTTTCACACTTCTCTCTTTTTGTCACCTTTCCACATGGAAGAACAATCAGCCCGACAGAGTGCCCCCCCCCCCTCTCTGTCTCTCTCTCTGTCTCTCTCTCTGTCTCTCTGTCTCTCTCTCTCTCTCTCTGTCTCTCTGTCTCTCTCTCTGGTCTCCTCTTCTCTCTCTCTCCTCTCTCTCTCTCTCTCTCTCTCTCTCTCTCTCTCTCTCTCTCTCTCTCTCTCTCTCTCTCTCTCTCTCTCTCTCTCTCTCTCTCCACTTTATTCCTCCCTTAGATCCAGGGGGAGTCTCACTGCCTGAACCAAATGCGCCACCAACTTGTCAAATGATGTTTGTTTTCCTTCTGGTGTGTGTGTGTGTGTGTGTGTGTGTGTGTGTGTATGTGTGTGTGTGTGTGTGTGTGTGTGTGTGTGTGTGTGTGTGTGTGTGTGTGTGTGTGTGTGTGTGTGTGTGTGTGTGTGTGTGTGTGTGTGTGTGTGTGTGTGTGCGTGTGTGTTTTATCCCCTGTCTACATATATTTGACAAAGCGTTTTATGACACACACTGTTCTCTCAGATCAAACAAAAGACGACTTTGAGTAGACGTTGAAATTAAGCAATACAAAAAAACAAAAAAAAAAGTGTGTTTTGTGTGAGCTCAGGGTTGGGAGTATAACAGAAACATACAGTAACTACTGTAGCACAGGAGTGTTTCAGCAAAATGTCTCTCATTACTTCACACTATTGGTCCAATTCATACCCCAGTTATGTGTCCAAAAAAGTATTAAACATGGCCTTTAGCACTCCATGGAATGTATAGCACTCACACTAAGAACCCAATGAATAATAGTGGCTTTCATCAGCGGGACCATCAGTCATTGAAAGAGGTCCAGGTGGTCCCCAGCTAAACGGCGGAAAGTTGGTTAACCAGATGCAACTCTTTGAGAGCGCAAGAATCAAACCAAATGGACCCTTGTGGGTCCATTTGGTTTCACGTTTTTACACTCTCAAGAGTTAAAATATTCATCACGTGAATTATCCCAAGTCTACACAACTAGAGAATGTAGAAGATTAATGGTCATTTTGACCTGTATGTTGGACTGTTGAATCTTTAGTTTTGGGGTTCTGTGCAGGGCTATAATGTCATCAACTGGTGGTCCGTGGCTCAAATGCAGAATAAATAGTGGTCCCTGGTATGAACAAAAAAAAAAGGTTGAAAACCCCTGCTGTAGAGCTAAGCCCCTCCCCCCAGGCGTTTCGATTGGCCCTGCTCCTCTTTTATAGTTAGCGAAAAAAAAAAAAAAAAAAAAAAAAAAAAAAAACATGACCTTGGCAGTGTGAAAGGATGACCTCTGGTGACCCCAGTCCGGAGCAGGACTGACTGATTAGAGCGTGTCAGTGTTGAACACGCAGACAGACAGAGCGCTGACTCATCACTGCCACGTCGTCACGCAGACAGGACGACCATTACTTCTGACACCTCTGACTCCAACCTCTTTAGCAGAAAATCCTCCTGCGCTCTCACCCCCATGCCCGCCTGCCCGGCAGGGGCGGATGTAACATTTCCCGTTTGGGGGGCCAGAAGAAAACAGCATGGGGGCGCCACCGGCGGACCATTTTCAGTTACAGGACTTTTATTAGTCAAGTAAAGCATCAATATTAACATCAGCTGTTGCTGAAGTTGCAACAGACACGCAGCATGCATAAAGCTAAAGGTCTGACTCAGAGAGTTTTCTGTTTTCAATGATGGAATGCTGTTGGTTTAGTGGTGACACATGCAGCTGTAGTTAGTTAGTAGCAGTAGTAGTGTTTCACATCATTTTAAATATAAGCACTTTAATTTGAAATATCTTTCAAATTTGGGTCATTTTCATGACATCATGTTTAGTGGGGCAGTCAGGGCATTTAGGGGGGCATTGCCCCCCATGCCCATGCATAGATCCGCCCCTGCTGCCTGGCCTGGACGCAGCAGTCTAAACGTCCCGACCCGACCTCCCCTCTCTCTTCAGCTCAGGTTTGATCAAAGAACACGACGCGTTTATACGCTAAATGTGGGAGTTAAGATTAACGTTGTGTGTCTGTTCCCATGCAGGGACCGATCTAACCAGCACCACCGGGGTGGGCTGGGGGAGGGGGGGGGGGGGCTCCGGGCACATTTTATTCCTTATATTCTGTATATATTTTCCTGCAAGAATTATGTGACTGTGAGGTTAATTTTAAAATTGAACCAAAGTTACAGACCCATAAGGGTCCGTTCGGTTCAATGTGTGGGGGTCCCCTGGAACTCACTCAAGGACCCCTGGGGGTCCCTGAACCACACGTAAAGGATGTCAAACGTGTGAAATATTGTCTCTACCTACGACTAAACATAAATGAACACATGACGTTGGTGGGAGAGAGATATTGGATGTTTTGTATTGTCTATGACGTTGTGACCAAAATAATGTTGATGTGATTTTAAATATGACTGCACAGTTCAGGCAAAAGGCAAAATTATTGGAGGCATTGTGTGAAATTGTGAAATTGAAAGTTAAATTTAATATAGTGTGTAAAATATATATTTTAACTTCTAACTAACGAAAAATACATTCGATCAGCTGCTGATTATGCTGCTATGGAAACAAAAACGTTTTTTTTATTATTATTAATTAAAGAAACTCATGGTCTTTATTCTGATTTGATTGAAGAACAGCTACAACTGTAAGTTATTTTCCGAACTCAAATGGGTATTTAAAAATTATCATTCATAATTATTCATCATAATTATGTTTTGTTCTTGATACTATTATCATTATATGTATCATATTTTGCTTTGAATTTGCTCCTGTCCACACGCAAAGATCACCATCAGATTGTAAGGGACGACAGATGGCTCATTCCACTTTCCAGTACACATACGCAGGGGTTGACACTAAGGTCTCTGAGGCACTTGCCCATCGGGCAAGTGCAAGTCAGGTTCTACTTGC
>CM076987.1:39877290-39887942 GCA_039105355.1 Benthosema pterotum
ATTTTGTTAACCCCTGCTCAACGCAAAGATCACCTATGAGGGGCTTTCCAGATGGCAACGATAAACACCCGCATAAACCCGGTGATTCTCCATTCTCTCTGCAGTGCCGACATAAGAAAGAAAATCGCTCGACGATTAACGACGATTAAGGCGTTTAAAAAAGCTCACTGGATTGAGCTTTCAAAAACATTGCAACATCACTGGACGCCGCACGATAAACGACCGGCGTTAAACGCTCTCTTTATCGCAGGTCGTTTTCTGAGCACAAAACGCCGGTCCCATTGAAAATGAATTAGAATGCGTGATTTATTACTTGCCGTCTGTAAGTCCCTATAGCCTAGGGGTTTTAGCTCCGCCAACTAGCCATTATGCATTCTTTAATCCATCCTTTGAGGTCAGACTAGGCATTTTCACTGTGTGACATGCGGTCCGTTTTTTTTTTTTTTTTTTTTTTTTTTGCACAGTTACAACGACAGTCAATGACACCACAATTGCGATTACGTAGTCTGGCTAAAGCCAGCGTCCAATCAGGACAAAGTATGCAAACATATTTGAATACTGTGCTCTGATTGGCCACCCCATGCAGTCCTACGAGTAGGAAATGAGTGTACTGACCTGGTCGTATTAACATTCCCTCTCTCTCTCTCTCCCTCTTAAAAACTGCGGTAGACAGATCTTTGTGGGTAACGGCGGTGCGTCTTTGAGCACCCTGTTACCCTTGGGGATGGTGTACTTAACCTTCTGTACTCACTGCCGGGGAGGGGGAGGCGGAGGGGGAGGCGGAGGCAGAGGCGGATGTAACATGTCCCATTTGGTAGGAGAACATGTTGGAGGGGCAAGAGTAAATGGTATGGGCGGCTTCATGAAGTCGCACCCATACCATTTTCGGTTACAAGGCAAAGCATCAATAATAACATCAGTTGTTGTTGAAGTTGCAACAGACACGCAGCATGCATAAAGCTAAAGGTCTGACTCAGAGAGTTTTCTGTTTTCAATGATGAAATGCTGTTGGTTTAGTGGTGACACAACTGTAGTTAGTTAGTAGCAGTAGTAGTGTTTCACATCATTTTAAATATAAGCACTTTAATTTGAAATATCTTGGGTTGTTTTGCATGCCATCGTGTTTGGTGGGGCAGACTGGGCATTTAAGGGGGCATTGCCCCCCCATGCCCATGCCTAGATCCGCCCCTGCCGGGCAGCATATATAGATCATTCCCAAATGTATTTACATTATGGCTGTCCCTGGTTGAAGGTGCTGCAAAGCAAATGGGCAAACAGACGTGATGGAGGAGGACCAACTGTTCTCCTAATCAACCATCCTACTGCCTCATCTTAACGCTTTTTGTACCATGTTACACTTCAGCTATGAAAAATAGCAGACCTACAAGCTCACAAAAAGCTAAAAAAAAAAAAGAATGTGAAAATGTGACACAAATCTTTGAATAATATATTCTTTCAGGAGCAAACATTTTTAACTCAAATCGTTGCTTCTGGCGGATCCCCTATAGAACATGTTTTCAGATGCGCGTCATCCGCAGCCAAATATACTGTAAATAGTTCTGGGGGGTCCTTGGCATGAAATATGTGTAGCATCACTGACACAGGAACAGATATTTCAGAAAAACTCAGGAACAACATTCTATAGCGTCAGAAACTAGAATCTAGAGTCAGGAACTAGAATCTAGCGTCAGGAACTACATTCTAGCATCAGAATCTAGAATATAGCGTCGAAACTTAGGATCTAGACAAGACAAAATGGGTTAAGTTTCCACATCATCGATCACAGGTTTGGAACGTGTCCGGCCCATGTTGCCCACGTTGGTCTCATGTTTTTGGCTTCCTCCTCCTCCTAGTATAGTACAGGTTGTTTTTCTTTTTTCTTTTCTCTGGTGTTCCAAAATTAGCTTCATGGGGTTGCTGCCAGATCTATAATAGATTTTTCTCATACTGTAAGGTGTGTGGTGTGTGTGTGTGTGTGTGTGTGTGTGGGGGGGGGGGGGGGGGGGGGGGGGGGGGGTGCGTGTGCGTACGTGCTTTCATGCATGCGTGTGTGCGTGTATTTTCCGTGTGTGTTCGTGTTGACATTCGGAGAGACAGCAAAATCATTTTGCTGCTGCGACCGTTGGTGGCACCGGCATAAAACACTCGCGGCAAGCAGGGCCATAAATCACTTGTGACCGTTAGTTGCGACTTGTGAAAGACGGCCGTATTAAGAGCGGACCGTTGGCCCAAACAGTCGCGATAAAAACATGATAGTAAAAAACTTTGGGCAAATGGCCGCAACCAGACCGTTGGACATACGTAGCAAAATGATTTTGCACCAGTTGGAGAATAACATGAATCAGTTGTGATCAACCGTTTTGAGCGTTGTGCCACTGGCCACGGCCGTTTTATAGAGGCCAGTGGTCACAGTCACCGTATACAGCGTATAAATGAATCCAAATGGACCCTTGCGGGTCCATTTGGTTTCATTTTTACACTCTCAAGAGTTAAAATAGTCATCATCTGAATTACCTAAAATCTACACAATCAGATAATGTAAAATAATGGTCATTTTTTATATATGTTTGACTGTTTTGTTTCCCAAATCCAGCCTGGTATACTGTGAACAAAAACAAAATAAATCTTTAGTTTTGGGGTCTGTGGGTCTAAAATGTCATCAAATGGTAGTCCTCTGTGGCTCAAATCTTGCTACTACAATGCGAGAGCGGCCCTGCCCGTTTATCCGTTCGCCTTTGTGGCGCTTCTCCTAAAAAACTACAATGTTTGCATGGATCTAACCATGCACAACACCTCCAGCACTGTTGTCTTCACAGCATAGGCTATATTTCATCCATGCAACTGCCATATTTACTGTACACTGTCCATTTATATGAAAATAATTTTGGTGCAGTGTCAACCACCCGGACTACCGAATTGCCACCGAATTGCCTCTGTGGCTGCCTTGCTAAGCTACTGTGACGTCAAAATCAGTGTTGCCAACTGACAAAATCCAAAATGCACTACAATGCGCTAGAGCATTGGGTTTTGAACCATTTTCATACCAGGGCCCACTGTTTATTCTGCATTTTTGCCACGGAGGACCACCCCTTCATGACATTAGTCTCTCAGCCTAATTTAGGAGAAATAACTGACAAAATGTTCGTCAAAATAGCAATTCTTCTACATTTTCTAAATTTGTACATTCTGGAAAATTAGGTCATTCAGATGGTTAAATCTGATTTAACTCTTGAGAGCGTAAAATGAAACCAAACAGACCTTAAAGGGTCCATTTGGTTAGCAATGGTCCTTTCTAGGAAGGAAGGTGGACTCTATCATAGCAGTAAAAATGGTGAAAAACAAGGGTTTTCTCTCTGGCGCCTGTCAACCAATTTTGACCCAACTCACAAGCAAAAAAGCACCAGATTTTCTGCCAGGAGTTCACTCTAATTTTGGCGCTGGGAGGGGGATCGACAAATGCACCAAGTTGGCAACACTGCACACTGTGCCTCTGCACGCTGACCCAACCCCTTTCTGCCTTTGCTAGCTAGCCCAGTCCATATAACTCTTACGTAGTGCTGCTCGATGCGATGGAGCTCCTCGGCATTTCTCTCAACAACACGCCCTGCAGAAGACGGACGTTACTTACTCTTTCTGGAGCCGCTGAAACCAAGCGAATGGATCTTACGGCCGCTGCTCTTACTGTTGAACATATACGACTAACGCAACGCTATGGACACGGCTGCCTGTCCTACAACCAGCAACACTTCACGAATCATAACAGCCGCTTCGACCTCTATGGGTGATCATAACACCACACACACCCAAAACCCACAGCGTCTCTCTCAGCGTGTTAGCGTCTCAGTCGCTACAGACACAGAATCCAACACGCCGTTGGAAATTGCTTGCCAAAACACAAAAACCTCACAAGTCACGATTCTTTCCATATTGCTTCAGATGCAACATGTTGCACATGCATGCACGTACGCGCTGCCCGAGTATATTAACATTTACACTGTCGATCTGCACAACGAAAATGTTTCTTTTTAATTGCATGCATATTATTATCCACGCGCACGCTGTGTGCTGTGTGTGCGTCTTCATGTACACTAATGTATATTACACATTCCGTCTTCCAAGCGCATATCTTTGCAGAGCAGTAGTAATCATAACAATACTGTATATAAGTTTAGTTGGATAGTAGCTACATTTCACAACAACATACAAACTTTTACATTCTAAGGACCCCCAATGGACCCTATAAGAGAGCATTTTAAAGCTCTCCCAGTCTTCATTTTAATCACAAGGACCCCCAGTTTAACATCAATTAGGCTACACAGCCCCTACAATGGACCCTATAAGAGAACATTTTAAAGCTCTTGCAGTGTTAATTTTTATTGCAAGGACCCCCCAGTTGACATGAATTTGGCTACACACACCCCATTTAAAGGTGAATTCTGGCCCAAACGTCTTTTTTATCTTTATTTGAAAGAAGTGGTCCAGGTGTTATTTTGTGAAAATACTCCTTTATGGCTGTTTCCCCCTACCCCAAATAAGCTTATAATGGGCCAATGGGCGTTGTGCAAGTTCACCTATATACATCGGTCCAAAATGCAATTTTTTGCTTTATATTGTGTCTCCACCATTTCAGTAGTGTGTTAACACTCACACTTTCACTTTTGTTTCAGCAGTGGTTCAGCCATAAACCATGTGCCACGCCCCCAGCTTTTGAGACAGAGTGTGAGCGTTAACTCACTACTGACATGGTGGAGACACAATATATAGCAAAAAAAAATGCATTTTGGAGTGATGTATATAGGTGAACTTGCACAACGTCCATTGGCCCCATTATAAGCTTATTTTGGGGTAGGGGAAACAGCCATAAAGGAGTATTTTCACTAAATAACACCTGGACCACTTTTTTCTAAAAAATTAACTGCAAATAAAGATTTAAAAAAATGCCAATTATTTTTCTGTGACCCTCCATTTATATTGTGCAACCACTGTTAATGTAACTCTGATTGTGTACAACACCTCTAGCGGGTCCATTTGGTTCCATTGTACACTGAGTTACCGACCCAACGGCCCATTTGGTTCCTATCACTATCTCAGATTTAAGTATCCCTCAACTACGGGCCCATACTATGCCACCATCGATGTGTGTGACTGTGTATGTCATATGGTGCATGTGCAACTATCCTCACATTGTAAAGGCACAAACAACACTGCCCTCTGCCTTATACCTGTATACTGGCGTTTCCTGTTTTCACTTGAGTCCACTGCTATACAAACAGTTCCAACTATGTCTTATTCTTTGTTAGGGTTTATGTTGCACAGAACTTTGCCTACACATAATACCACTGTCCCCCTCCATATTCTATGTATCCTCTTTACTGCTGCATTGTATACCTGCCTGCTCCTGATCATAATCTTTTCTAAGAATTTCATGTTAGTCACAACTATTACAATTCCTCTTAGTATGTCCAAAATTACATTGCCTATGACGAAAGATGCAGTGTTGCAAAGTGTCCAAAACATGAACATTTTCAAAATTGGGGTGAATGCAAGTCGCCTGTCGCTACAATGACGCAGACTCTAGGCGTGAGGCCCGCGCAGCGGGCCTCATGTCTAGTACTGAATAAATAGTGGGCCCTGGTGTCAAAAAGGTTGGTCTTACTCTTGCTTTCGTCTTGACATTAAATTAATATTACGCAGACTTTAGTTCAGCCTTTAGTCTTGGCCCTCCACAATACTTTATGTATCTCATTTGGCCCCTTGGGAGAAATAATTGCCCACCCCTGCACTGTAGCAAAGAGGTTTTAGTCAGTTTTAGTCAGTGGAAACGTAAGACCTTTAGTGCCATTTAAAAATGATATATACAGTATTTAAGTTGGCAGAGTAACTGTATGTTTTGTTTTTAATGTACAGTTAGTTCGAAAGCTAGACCTGATTTTTAGGCATTTCTATTCTTTCTATTCGTTCAGTCTAGTATTAGTCTTACCTCCTGAAAGGCTGTTTTTATCTTGTCATTGTTAGTCTTCTAGTCCTACCAGAGCAGGTGCTGACAACGTTGTTTTAGTTATAATCAGGCATGAAGAAAACAACAATGTACTGTAGTATAAGCTGAACTTGTCGTGCAAACAAAAAAGTGCAGATCTACAAACAACCGGCCCGGTGCAGCGCTCTGACTGTGGTGCTCTGGATCAGGGGTTTTCAACAGGTGGTCCGGGGACCACCAGTGGTCCTTGAGAAGGTTCCAGGTGGTCCCCAGGCGAAATGATGGAAAGTTAACCAGATGTAACTCTTGAGAATGTAAAAATGAAACCAAATGGACCCTTTCGGGTCCATTTGGTTTCATTTTTACACTCTCAAAAGTTAAAATATTCATCATCTGAATTAGCACCACTTAATTAAGAAGTTTACACTGTTTTGTTGGCAAAATACAGCCTGGAATTGTGGACAAAATGAAAAGAATTCTTTTTTATTTTAGGTCTTCTTTAATTTTAGGGGTGAAAATGTCATCAAATGGTGGTCTGTGCCTCAAATGCTGAATAGATGGTGGTCCCTGGAGTCAAAAAGGTTGAAACCCCCTGGTCTGGATGCATTGTGACGGTTGTGGCACTAGTAGCAGGCAGGCAGCTAAGTGTGAATCAGGCTGACGTGTCGACTGACGGGTCAACCTCTGAGGCAACAAAATAATGACGCAGCATTTCATGCTCTCTTGCACTCTCTCTCCTGCTCTGTATCAGTGTCTCTCTCTCTCCGATCCTCTGTTGTTTTTACATTCTCTCTCTCTCCTCTCTCTCTCTCTCTCTCTTCTCTCTCTCTTCTCTGCTCTCTTCTCTCTCTCTCTCTCTCTTCTCTCTCTCTCTCTCTCTCATTACATCATGACTTAAGGGATGCTTTCATTAAAGTTTAACTCCACCAGTCTCTCAGTAGTCACTTCTTGTGATACATTCCACAGACAGACAGACAGACAGGACAGGCAGGCAGGCAGGCAGGCAGGCAGGCAGGCAGGCAGGCAGGCAGGCAGGCAGGCAGGCAGGACAGACAGACAGGCAGGCAGGCAGGCAGACAGGCAGACAGACAGACAGACAGACAGACAGACAGACAGACAGACAGACAGACAGACAGAGCAGGGCCTCATGCTGTCTGTAGACTACCAAGCTGATCTCACCCCTATAGCACAGAATTGACATTCTGTAGGTAAATCTAACACAACCAAAAGTTTGTTCATATTATACTGAAATACTGTATCTCTCTAACATTGAAAATGACACAGTGCAATCTCTTCCGAACTTGAGCATTATTTTTTGCGATGTTCGGTAGAACCGAGATACGATGTGACAGAATAGTAAATATTATTTTTTAAAATGATAAAGCCGCGGTGAACATGTACTTCCGGGTTTGTGAGGTGTTATGAAAGCCATGCCTCTGTCACACAGTAGTAATAATATTATATGAACAGACTTAGGGTACCTACAGTACATGGTGTTTCAATAGACCTTTAGCTAAGCCCCGCCCTCTTGTCCACCCTAGGACACTTTCCATCCAGGCTCATTCATTCCAATGTAAATATCATGGATTTTACACATTAAATACTGGTTCATTTTTGGAACCAGACCTTCAAAATCTCTTCCAAATACATCAACAAGGCATGATGCTCTATGCAGTGGAATAATGTGTGTGTGGCATTTATTTTTTAGACAATGTTTTATCATCCTTGAAAGCTATTGGTAGGACGGTTTGTCTATCACATGCTATGCTTAGCTGTGATTGGACCATAGCAGTTTGGGGAGGAGCTTACCTAATGGTCTATTGAGCGATTCCACACCAAATCCGCTGACAGGCATTTTTCTTTTTCCAACGTCTGATTCGGTCATGGTCTTATTAGCCAAGCTATGGATCCCTGGCTAATGAGACAAATACCTTAAAACACTATACTTGCCTTCTATAACTAAAACATGCAGATAAAAACCACCTCAATACTTTATTTCTTTCATAAATAGAGAATCTTTCACTCAATAGGAGGTGCTCCGGTCGCAGGATGATAATGTCACATGAGCATGTGGATTCCTATATTGAGTGAAATATTCTCTATTTATGAAAGAAATAACATGCCAATTGTGTTTTTATTTGTTTATTTTAGTTATATAGGGCAAATATAATGTTTTAAGCGATGTTTGTCTTATTAGTCAGGGATCCTTTTAACATGATATGAAAGGACTACCTTCTAAAGTACCTTCTAGAACTCTATTTCCACGAGTCGGGGTGAGTTCAGGCTGGTACTATACTGAACCGACTGAACCCATTTCTGTGTCCATCCATCCTTGCTTTGCTACAGTAGCTTTAGGAAAGAAAAGCATAACAGTCCTTCTGTCGCTCTCTGAGGTCCTGGAACTACTCCGCTGCTCAGGCCTTTTTTTCTCTCTCCTCTCGGTGGAAAATGTGTGAGCCCACGGTGCGAGCAGCAGGAGGGCTGCAGTCCCGCTGCTGAAAGGAGTCCAGATGTTAAGACTGGCAGATGACTCTCTCTGACGACGCTTTCTGTTCTTTTAACCGACTCTGAACTGAAACCATCACATCTATAGACCTGTGCAGTGACGTCACCTGCCACCGGTTCCAGAAGTGTTTTCACCAATCATTTTTTCTCATAGACTTTTTCGAAGACAATTTACATAAAGACAATTATGCCGCTCGGACAAAGCCAACTCGGGTCGTGACAAATCATGACGACACACATAATCTTTTGGGACAACAAATAATTTCGAAAGGTGAAAAAACGAAACAAAAGGTGTTGTATCCTGCCGTTTTCTACTTCTCTTGCTAATTAGATAATATATGCCAATATTGTGTTTGTTGTCATGATTTGCCACGACCCGAGTTGGCTTTGTCCGCGGCAAAATCGTCTTTATATAAATTATTTTCGAAAAGTCTATGAGAAAAATGAATGGGGAAAACACTTACGGAACCGGGGCGGTGACGTCACTGCACAGGTCTGTATACAGTACAAGCACACTACAATCATAGCGCACCACTTAGTTGTTGTATGTTAACGTGTTCACAAACTAAAGCTGTTGCTAATTTTTCACTTGCTAAAGCTAACGCTAATGCCAAGAACGCCAAGAGAGCCGTTCTTCCCGCCCGAAACGTATTAATTAAACTTTGGAACGGAGCTCTTTCATCTGGCTGCCGGTGTGGAGGGAGGAAGGGCTGCGCTGGCACACATTTCACACTGTAGAGCAGATACTAGAGTCCTTACATTACGTTACAGACAGGAGACTCTTGTTGTCTTTCTTTTTGCTCCTACATTCTTTCTTCTTTCTTTCTTTTTTCTTTCTCTTTGTTCTTTTTGAACTGTGGAGAATATCTTCTTCAAACATGAATCATCAGCTCCGTCGGTACAAGGAGAGACGTAGAGTTGTACTTAGAAGAACTGAACTTACATAATATGTTTCTGGGACTAGGGTAAAGGGGAATGGGTGGGGGGGGTAGCTGAAAGTACTGTATCATGAAAGAATCTGTCTGTCTGCAGTCACCAGTTCTACAGCATTTTGTGTTAATCCAACCCTGTGTCTGTGCACTCGGAGCTACATTTAAACGCATTTTTTGTCTGTGTCGTGAACTAGTTTTAGGTTTGATGGTTATAATAAACCCATGTCCTCCGTTTTCCTTTTATTCCCCACACACAACACGCGCCCCCGCGCACAACACACACACACACGCGCGCGCGCACACACACACCCACACACACACACACACACACACACACACACACCACCCACACACACACAGCGAGCACACACGCACACACGCACACACGCCCACACACACACACCCACACACACACAGCTTAGTCCAGTGTGTTTTGAGGATTTCAGCAGTATTTGGCTCTTCCTTTAGAAACAATATGAACAGGATGTGTACAGGCAGCTTTACTTTCTGAAGAAGCTCAATAACCTTTTATTTTTTTTCTCTCTCTCCTTAAACAAGTCCTAGAATTATGTCTATTTTTCTTTCAATTCCACATCTATATGTCTAGGAGCATTAAAGCACTCCACCGGGATGACTTATTGGACTTGAAATGATGTTTTTAAAATATTTTACTTTTAAATCCAAAAGGAAGAAATAATTACGGGCAAGTACTTATTTGCAAAAGTACAAACTTATTTATCTATAGCAGTGGTTTTCAACATTTTAGCCCCACAGACCCCAAAAACTAAAGAATTATTTTGCTTATGTCCACAATTCCAGGCTGGTATTTTGAGAACAAACCAGTCCAACATACAGATCAAAATGACACATTAATGACCATATCTTCTACACATTCTCTAGTTGTGTAGACTTGATAATATTTTACTATTTTTTTTTTATTTTATTTTTATTTTATGGACCCTTGCGGGTCCATTTGGTTTTCATGTTTACGCTCTCAAAGAGTTACATCTGGTTAACCAACGTTCCATCATTTAGCCTGTAGGGGGACCACCTGGAAGTCTCTCAGGGACCACTGAAAACCACTGATCTATAACTCCAGACTGACTAATGTCTACAAGGTGACATATTAGTCTGGATCCATGCTTACCATACCGTTAATGGGGATCGAACCAACGATCCTTCCGTCACCCGGGGCAGACGCTGTACCTCCTGAGAACAGTGGGACATAACCAGGGGCG